>JANHAO010008200.1:0-19454 GCA_026873985.1 Saraca asoca | reverse complement strand
GTTGGATAGGATTGCATATGCATGTATTATATATGTTGTCTGGATGCCCAGTAGGATGTGATATGTGTAGCCTGGGCCACTGCGCGTCTGTTATATGTTATACAGGTTGAGTTGGGCATGTAGCCTTTTGTATTGTGTATATGGCCATGTGCCTGGGTGTCCAGAAAATAGAGAAAACTCTATCGAATTTTTAGTAGGGATAATAAATTTATATAGAATAAATAATGGAAATTTGTGCATTGGTATTATGGTTGTATTTGCATGGTAAGGCTTATAGGGGGTTTCCTAAAGGAAAGGGTTCCTGAAGGTGACCTTCTACGCCGGTCACGTGCCCGGGATTGGGGCGTGACATAAACTAAAACTAAAATCTCAATGGGATAACTACAACTTTATTAAAGTATAAGTAAGGACTTGTCTTACTATTATTCTATTGGGTCAACTAACTTGTAATTATTGATCCAATACAAGACTCACACTATTAAAATTCCTTAATGATCTGGGTGTCATTTTAAGCTTAATATTTTGATTACTTAATTAATTGATTTTATATAATTTAGTTGTCATGATATTCATTTAATTCAATAACATATAATTAGTTAAATTATGATAGTTCATAGAGAAAAATTCTAGCAGTAAATGTAATGGGGGCACAATTATTATGAAAACAAATAAGATATATGCATATAATTATATTTTTGAGATGAAGTGTTAATTTTTGTTATATAAACCTCACATGATCACCGTGTCATACTAAGAAATGTCTTGCAAAAATTTTAACACAATCATTTATCAAATAAATAATTTCTTGGATTTTCAATAGATATAAATTTATTACTATGATTTATTTTCAACATTGTAAGATATAAAACTTACCAATATTATGGCCTCACCTAAGATTTACACGTGAATTCAGAGACCTCTTTGTAAATACATTATATAATTAGTATTATTTATAAAATGGGATTATCAATAAAAATGGGTCGGCATCATATGCAAAAGGAGGACTCGGATTATTTTACAAATCATTTGATGCTTCTAGATGAGCATGCTACATTTGATGTGGCAAGTTTTAAGGCTGCACCGTAAAATGTGCCTTTATTCTTGGCACTAAATTTATATCAATATTGACAATCATACCAGGAATGCAACATAAGACCGTAAAGTAATGGGTCGATTATGAATTAGATTGGCTATAAATCTCCCCCTGCGTTAGAAATTAATGTGAAAGAAGAGGCTTAGAAGACCCTTTTGTGTCTAATTTCCAAAAAACTTAAGTGTGAAACTGTCCTGGCCTTTACACCCATTTTGCACGACAAAGAAAAAACTGAACTTGAATTTCGGACAGCTGTCGAGTCAACTTCAACCTTATCTTCTGCTATCACTTAAAATGGCGTTTGCGTATATAAAAATTCCGGATGTTGTGCATTGTTAATAAGTGCATATGAAAATTCAGATGACAATTTTCATAATTTTTCATTATTAATTTTCCTTTAATTTTGAAATAGGGAAGACGACAGAATGCATCAATAATTTTTTTTTATATTTATATCTTTTTAAATTTATATTCTCAACATTTCAGTTTTATGTTTTAAGAAATTGATGCATCAAAATTCCAAAGATTCACGTGCATCATACTGGCAGAAAAAAAAATCAAATATTTATTTAATATAATGATTAAAATATTTAATAATTATAATATTTTTTAGAGATATTTGATTATACTTTTAAAATCTTTTATTTTGATGGAAAATGAAATGTTATGAAAAGTTATTCTTTCAGCAAATGGATTTCTAGATTTTCAGAAAATTAATTGATTTTCTGGATAATATAAGAGAAAATATTTTTTATTTAGTACATAAAAAATAAAAGAAATTAATTTTTTTATTAAAAAATATTTTCATACATACAGATTTCTTATTTAAGGTTAAGTCACATCATAATTATTTTATTATTAGAATTGTTTCATGATAATAATTAACAAATCTTTGTTAACAAGAATTAAAAATTAAGTATAACAATTATTAACAATCAATTATATTTTTATTTGGTATAACAATTAGAATTTTCAATAATCAATTATATGTCAAATAATTAATTATAGTATTTATTAGGAATATTTGATTGTATTTTTAAAATATTTTCATAATCAATCATGTACAATTAATCCGATTAAATTAAGAATTACTTTGAGTGATTTTCATTTTAATCAAAATTATAAAAAAAGAAATATGCATATTATTTTTACTTTTTTCTTTTTTTGTCACCATTATCCTTATTTTAATCATAACAACAAAATTTTTTTCTCTTTTTCTTGTTATTCTTTACAATAATTTAATATTAAACAATAATTTTTTTATAAATCATTTAAATAAGAATAAATTATATATAATTAATTATATTATCATACATAAAATAAATTATATAAATCAATTATTTAATAATTAAATATTAATAATTAATTATATCCATAATCAATTATTTTATCCATATATCAAACGAATCCTTTATTTATAACCAATTATTTTACCACCGTATCAAATAAGGCTTAGGCATAAATGTGTGGATGACGTCCATTGTACTTGTTAAATTTTTTATTTTATTTTTAAAGCTGCCCATTTTGCTTATAATTACGACATTACTGTTGACTGTATTTAATTTTTTGAATAAAATAGATAGCCCAAAAGCCTTCCACACCACGTAAAGAAATATGAGTATCGCTTTTTGGACTCTCATCTATTTATTTTCTTTTTATTTTTCATATTAAGAAAAATGACTGATTTAATTTTTTTTAAATAAATAACATATTTTAATATATAAAAGGAAATAAAAATAAAATAAATATAGTACAATAAAAATACAAAAACTGTGGTTGAAATAAAAGAAATAAGGACTGTGGATGAGATTGTGATTTCAAATTTTCAATCGGAGCCGTAGGCCCATTTGTCTTCTCGCGCGTTTTCGCATCTTCTTCCTCGCATCTACTTTGAACTAAACAGCTAAACCAAAATTACACCCTCCTGTTACTTATTATCAGATTTTAAAGTTTGCCCGCAGATAAAAAATTCAACGTTAGTCTTCTTCTCCTTCCTGATTCCACGATTTTTAGAGAGAGAAACTACAGCTGCAAGAAAGTCTTTGGAAAGAGAAAGCAGAACCAAGTAAAACATCTTGTGCTGTAGCTTGCCGTGGAGGTCGGAAATGGCTGACGTTAATTCAAACGGTGTCGCCAATTTTCCTGCTGTTCCGACGTACGGAGGACGGTATACTCAATACTACATTTTTGGTAGCCTCTTTGAGGTTACGGCAAAGTACCGACCTCCGATCATGCCTATTGGTCACGGCGCCAACGGAGTCGTCTGGTACTACTTCATCCATTTTTTTTTTCTCTTTACCTTATTGAAGTGATCTGATTTATTTAACTTTAATTGTATTGGTTCTTTCCTCAATAGATTATCTGATGCGTTGACTGTTGTGTTGATTGATATTATTTGAAGCTCGATGTTGAATACTGAGACCAATGAGATGGTGGCAATCAAGAAGATAGCAAACGTTTTCGATAATCACAAGGACGCTAAGCGTACACTCCGAGAGATTAAGCTTCTTCGGCATTTGGATCATGAAAATGTAAGTATATTATTTACTGAATGAGTTTCATATACGCAAATTTGAAAGCTCCTTTTTCTTTTTTCCCCTCACAATTGACTGAGATTTTAGAACAAATTTTGAGGAAGATTGTAGCATCATGGATACCCATTAAATACATATATGTAACAATTATTTGGGCTTTAGAAGGTCTTAAAAGTGACAAACTTTTTTCCATACTTTCTTGGCCTGAAAATTGAAATCTGATTTTTCAAATCTCTGCATGCAAAACAGGTAATTGGTATAAGAGATGTGATTCCTCCGCCTATCCGTGGAGAGTTTACTGATGTTTATATTGCCACGGAACTCATGGATAGTGATCTTCACCAGATCATCCGCTCCGATCAAAATCTGTCAGACGAGCACTGCCAGGTAGTGCTTCTATTTTGAATTTTTGTGCTAATATATATGACACCCTTCTTCACAGTGTTTTTGTTTTTGAGTTCTAAACACTTTGACTAATATTTTGCTTATGAATGCTTGCCCTTGCAGTATTTCTTATATCAGATTCTTCGCGGATTGAAATATATGCATTCTGCAAATATTATCCATAGAGATTTGAAACCAAGTAACCTCTTGCTGAATGCAAATTGTGATTTGAAAATATGTGATTTTGGGCTTGCGCGGCCAACCATGGAAAATGATTTCATGACGGAATATGTGGTCACAAGATGGTATAGGGCTCCTGAGTTATTGTTGAACTCCTCAGATTACACTTCCGCAATAGATGTGTGGTCTGTAGCTTGCATCTTTATGGAGCTTAAGAATAAGCGGCCTTTGTTTCCAGGCAGAGATCACGTGCATCAGATGCGGCTATTGACAGAGGTTAGATAAAATTAGCTTACACATACAACGATTGCTTAGATAATTATAGAATCATTAAACTATTTCAAGTTATTTATGGTGTTGGATTTAGATATGAGTATATTCCCTTGGAAGTAGTTCTGTTTGATGAGTGAATGTTAACACAGTTCTTCTTTTCTATAGCTTCTTGGCACTCCAACTGAAGCTGACATTGGGTTAGTAAAAAACGAGGATGCAAGAAGATATATCCGACAACTTCCACAGTATCCTCGTCAACCCTTAGCCAGGGTTTTTCCCCATGTTCATCCCTTAGCCATTGATCTCGTAGATAGAATGTTGACTATAGATCCCACTCAAAGAATTACGGGTATTTTTCTCATTTCCTGGCTCTCATTATGCTATTGTGTTGCTGAATTAAACATAATGTCAGTTCAATTTGATGATTCATGGTAACTGTATTTGCATGTGAAAAGAGAAAACTAATGCAAATGTAGACAGTTGTCACTTGTCACCAACATTGTTTTTAGTGAATTTCTTGAGGTTCACTTAAATAAATTCAGCTAAGGACTAGGTAGCTCCTAATAAGTTTGATGTTTGGGAGGCAACAACCAGAATGGTTAGACGAAGTGCCTTGAAGGAAAAAGGAAAGAGAAAGAAAAAGGATGATTACATGTGAGCAGAAAAAACTTCAAATTCTTAAAGACACTGGAGAAATGAATGTGAAGCTGTGTCTATTCAGGATAAAAAAAAAGGTTATTTGGACCTGTAGTGGCAAATTTTGGCCAGAGTAGCTGGTTGCTATTTGCTGATGTTCCTAAGCTTTGAATCGGACTATGTGAGACTTGCGTTAAGTATTGCATTACTATTTGTCCCCGCTCAACACGAGGTTTCATAGACCATATTAACTGGAGTAGACTGAAGAGTGAAGAGTAGCAATTGAAAAACTATGTGTTGAATGAATTGTGGAAAACTTAAATTTTCTCTGTTTTATCAATGGACAGTTGAAGAAGCATTAGCACATCCATACCTAGCAAAACTGCATGATGTAGCTGATGAACCAGTCTGCGCAGAGCCCTTCTCATTTGATTTTGAGCAACAACCAATGGATGAAGAGCAAATAAAAGACATGATCTACAGGGAAGCTTTGGCACTCAATCCATAGTATGCATAAAAGGAAAAAATACAAACAACTATTGAAGTTCAGAGAAAACCACAGGCTTTCAATTTTTTCGTAAGAAAGTTCCTTCCACGAATGACAACTTGTAGGTAACCTGTTCTGTGTGATTATTTTTGTGTAGTAAATGATTTTGTACCAATGAGTGCCCATCTGTTGTAAAATATATCTTACTGTAATGATTTAAATCCCCATAAAAATATTTACTCTGTTACACGACATCTGTTTGGATTAAATTATTTGTATCATGACTTCTGTCTCCTCGATTTATAGCTCTCCTGCTATATAATCTGATGTGTACTTGGTCACTGTCATCATGTCATGCCTCTCGTAGCTAGTGTGTCCATCACCAGTATGGAAGTTAGAATTAACCGGATTATAATCATCATTTTAGAGGATCACCTTATAAAAAGAATGGAGGTTAAATTAAAGTTTTTCGTGTTTGTTTCAACCTGTAGTTTCCTCTCAGTGTGTGTATATATATATTTTGTTTTTTTAATTAGGTTTTTAGAACTTATTTTCATTTATAATAAATTCATTATACTTATTAATTTAAAAATTTTCATCTATAATTATCTGCTATAATTAATATTTGTTAACTTATAGCGTAATACAAGATTGAAGAGTTATTAATTAAAATGATAAATTATTATCGATTAAAGAAAATATCAGATAAATATAATGAAATCAAATTTTTTGAAATATAAATTATATATTATTGAAATTAATATTCTTGATTCTCTTAGCAATTTTTGTAGTTGGGGTTTATTTTCTTCATTTCAATGTTATGATATAATTGTATAAATTGATAAATATTTATCATATTGAATAATTATATATAAAAAATTTTAAATTAATTATGGTAGAAAGTTAATTTGAAATAAAAATAAATTTTAAGAACATATATACAGATGAAATTATAAATTAGAGTAAATTATAGAGGCTAAAAACTTAAATTATACGCTTTATTTATGTTTTAAAAATTGTGGGGGATGGATAGATAAAAGAATGTTTTACATAACTTTTTATAAAAAAAAAATTTAAAATTAAATGTAATTGTATATGAAGATAGAGGTGTGGGGCCAGACCCTCTCTTGGTTCCCTCTGCCTCAATGGATAGCATTAACGCAATTATAATACCCATTACATAGAGCAATGCTTTTTAGACTTATTGTATTCAGTTTTCCTCACTCCTTTTATAACATGATATTGGCGGAAGGCTCCTCACTCCTGTTTTGCTAGATGAGACTAAAATTGATCTCCTACCGAAAAGACAAAAAAAAGTGAAGCAGGTTTTTTGAGATCTGTAGCAAGTCAGACTGAGAACGACGGTTGCCTACATTTTTTTAAGCAAATATTTTTTTTTTTAAGACCACCAAAGTAAATGCATATATTATTTATAATGTTTTTGAGAAAATTGAAAAAAAAAAAGAGTTAATGGAAAGTGTAGTGTGACACAACATAGTAATGAATTATATTGAAGGTTAAGAAAGCCATAAAAGGTAATTAAATACATGAAAAGAAAATAAAAACAAGCAATATTAATTTGATTCATTTTGGATCCACTGTCCGATAGTTAACAATATTTACATGTTAAGCTAAAGGTAGAATCTGGAATCAAATTGAAAAGAAAAATGAGATCGGAGTGAATGAGAGTTGCTTTTATGGAAAGACAAGCCCAGATCTCTCTTCCATGCAAAGTACTCCAGTCTTCTTTTTTTTTTTTTTTTCCTCGTTCAATTAAAAGAAGAAAAGAAGAAAAATCACGTTTTTCTTTTCTTTTTCGGATTCAATTGAGAGAAGAAAAGAAGAAAAATCACGTTTTAACAATCAAGTTCTTGAAAAAAAAAAAAAAAGTCCAGAGAAAGAGACACACACGTTAATTTACATAGTAGAGATATTAAAGTAAATATCTTCTGCGTATTGAAAAAAACCTAGTTTTAGCATCGTATCAAGTATGAGTGAATTAGATTTTATGAAATATATGCTTTTTTTAATAAAAAAAGTTTGTTTCCTTAAATTTCTTTAATTAATTGAAAGAAAATGAAAAAAATTTTTTTTTTATTTATTTATAATATAATCTTGATTTTAATTAATTTATTTATTTAAGAGATAATCTATAATTTGTACTATTATGTTATCTGGATGTATTTTTTTATCAAAATCTAATAAATTTTATTTTAATTATATGTTCTTTAATTTATCTTAATAATTTTAAATATATATTTAAATTTTAGATTCAAACAAAAGAAAAAAAATTATGAAACAATAAGGTGAAATCGTACAATTATGTTGTCTCCACCAAGTAATGGTAATTTGCACTTCATAGACAAAGTAATGGTTGTGTGTCCTTTGCAGACAACGTGCCCAGGAAGTCCTATCTTTATTTTGTCAACATTGATACGCTGAGGGCATTGGTCAAGAGGAAATCTGAATAATTTAGTTGAAGAAAACCATTCTGCCTTCTACGACAATTATTAGGCTTTTTCACATGCATGTCGTGGTTTGAGGAAAAATTTCAATGAATAGGATTAGAATAAAATTATTTACATGGATAGTGTGATGTTTAAGAAGGCGTTGGTAAGAGTAACATATAAGATTAGGTGACATTAGTGGCAATAACATGGAGGTCGAAAACGTTAGACTTTGATAAGGTTGTTAAGTCAGACTGAAGACATTAACCTTGACAATGTTATCAGTCTGCAATGCTACTAGGCTTGTTCGGCCTCCAGAGGCTTCTAATATCCTTTTTTTTTTCTTGCACACTTGTGACATATTCTTCTTCTTCATACTATAAAAGACTTTCTCCTCCTCTTCTTCACTCCACAAATTTTTGCTTCATTTTCTTCTTTATTTTTGTAAATATTTTTTCACTTTTCCATTCTTCATCCTTGTCATCTATTTCTTCGTAGAAGTTTTCCTTCAAACAACATTTATTTTATTCTTTGACAAATTGTGAGGTAACCTTTTATATGTTTATTTACTAATACTTTTATTTAAGAATTATTTGAATCTATTTTTTATATAGTTAAGTTTTGTTTTGTATAACTACTAACACATTATCCTGACAAATTATTATACATTACTCTATATATATTTTTCACATAAGCAATAAAATAATTTATCTTATATGTATGATGATAGAATCCTGCCTGCACTAGTAATAATAGAATATTTGAAATTTTAGTAATTTTATTTCTAAAATGCTTATGTTACGGGAATAAAATTATGATTTCAAATAAATAGCAAGTGAAAAAAAAATTAAAGAATTAATTGATTGATTTATTAAGTTAAAACCATTTCTACATTGAAATTTATTATGTTAGCCGTCGTTATTTATAAGGAAGTTAATTTTATTCGGTATATTTAATTTTTTAAAATTTTAGTATTTAAATTTTTTATTCATTGGAGAATTTTATTTTTTTATTAAAATTTTAGTCAATATATAATTATTTGTGACATACTATTCAGTTATTTTACATTAACTTTATTATGATTGTATAGATTCAAAAATGTCCACACAATCGATCATAATTGTTTATAGTAATGAAAAAATGTACGATGGTTAGGATGAGTGGACCTTTGAATGTCTAGATCCAAGAGTCTTTCAGTTATGCAAGAATGCAATATTAACTGATATTAGGAGGAAACTTGTGTTAAAATTAAAAGTAGGAGCTGAGAGACATATCTTATCCATTACATATAGGTTCTTTACATCATGCCACAAAACTATGCATTATCAATACTTTAGATTGCTTGATGATGATGATGTGAGCACCATATTTCGTTGTCATGATCAATTTTCTAACCTTGGTGCATTGGAATTATATGTTGAGTTTGAAATAGTTGACATAGAAAATGAAAAGACTAATATGGTGTGTCAACTTGGAGATAATGGTCCTAAGGCTAGTAAATTTGAATTCTGAATACGCGAAAATATTCTCTTAACAAAGTTATTGCCACACAATCTCCAATTTTGATGGCTCGTCAAACCATGGTGCAGTGACCACTACAATTCATGATAATGATGAATAGTATTCATACCCCCCCAGCATAGACCATCTATACGAAGATGTTGAGGATGATGATGAATTGTAATCAGATCACCTCGAAGTTGAGGAGGAGAAGGAGGGAGTTGCTGAACCATTATCATCATATGTATCTTCATCATCACATATGTTGTATGTCAATTGGGAAGCTCTAGATAGGCTTGAACATTAATTGGTTGAAAATCCTACTTGGAACAATGGGTAGGAGTTTTATATCAGTTTAGCATTTGAGAGCAAAGAAGATATCCTATTAGCCTTGAAACGATATGCAATTAGTATGCACTAAAAGTATAGGACCTAAGAGTCAACATCGACATTTGTATATGTGTATTGCACAAAATACAGTACAGAATGCAATTGGCTACTGAGGGCAAGATTTAATTTGAAGAAAGATTACTGGGTTGTCAAAAGATATAATGACTCACACACCTTGTCGCTACTAGCATGTCACAAGATCATATGTAAATGGACTCTGATTTCATTGCCTCATGTTGCACAGAGTAAGTAAGAACCACACCAAACCTTTCTATGGCTGAGATAATACAGATGATAAAATCACAGTTCTCTTACTAAGTTTCACACAAGAAAGCTTGACTAGGAAAATAGAAGGCTATTAGTCGAATATATGGTGATTGGGATGACTCGTATTGTCATTTGTCAAAAGGGTTAGTAGTAATGAAACAAGCCAACTCAGAGACCATTATGTAATTACAATTTGAGGATTTATATCGAGGACAATATTCTAACCCTAACAATGTGAAGTTTGAAAGGCTATTCTAGTTATTTAAACTTTGCATTAATGCACTTCCCTTCTTTACACTGATGCTATAGGTTCATGGAACCTTCTTGTATAGGAAATTCAAGCATAGCCTACTGATTGCAACCATACAGGATAAAAATCACAAAGTATTACCACTTGTATTTACAATTGTTAAAATCGAGAATAGATTTAGTTAGTTATGGTTCTTGGGTATGATTTGAATGCACGTTACCAATGCTGACGGACTATGCCTGATATCTGGCCTCCACAATAGGATTATTATAGCCATCAAGGATAAGTCACTTGGATAGTAGTTGCCTCACGGTCACCATCAATTTTGTATCCGTCATATGGCTAGTAACTTTAATAGACACTTTAGGAATGCATCCCTTAAGAGATACATTACAAACATGGGTAACCATTTCCTACCACTATAAATGCTTATGTTAAGTTAACATAAGTTGTTTTAATTGTTATAGTCCTTATTGTAGGGTACGAGGAGTAGCCAAAGAAGTATGAGCTCAGGCTTACCATATTGTGGTCCCTGAACGTTGATACATGCCGGTGGGTGGAGGCACTTCCAAAAGAAAAGTGGACACAAGCATTTGACGATGGGTGACATTTTGGGCACATGACAACTAACCTAATGGAAGTAGTCAATGGTGTTCTCAAAGGCACACAAAATTTACCTATCACTACGTTGGTGCAAAGTATCTTTTATCGATTGACTGCCTACTTCGTGACACAAGGTAAGGAAGTCAATGATAGAATTTCAATTAGGCATACATACATAAATGACCATATGGTTGTTCTGCAGAAAAACATTGAAAAGGCTAGTATTTTCAGTTCATACTTATGGCATGCTCACTAGAATTTTCTAAGTAGAGATCAAATTTGATGTACGTACCAATAAAGAAGTTAACACACACATTATTAACCTCAGCCAAAGGACACGTAACTATGGAAAATTCTAGCACCTACACTTTCCATGCTTATATGCTATTACAGCTTGTCACATTGTTCGCATCGACTTCCACCAATACATATGCCCAGTTTATCACATGGATTCTCTTGTTAATGTATATCAAGGTGCGTGGTGGCCGGTACCACACCAAGATTATTGGCCACAGGTTGTTGGCCCCATACTATTGTCAAATTATTCTAGACTACAAGATCAGGGTCTACCCATATTCAAAATGAGATAGACTTGGGATAGAGAAGGGGGAGAAAGACAAAGGTGTAGTTTGTGTCATTTTGCTGGCCATAATTATAAGTGTTGTCCCAATCGTGTTGCCAAAGCCAGAGAGACCTCTAATCATTAGACATGAAATGTAACAATTCTCCCTAGTATAGTCATTATAGACCCACTATAACAAACTATTATAGTTATTTCATTAAATGTAACAATTCTTTATTCAAATAATGGTTGGTTGTATTGTAATTTCCTCGTCGTATGTTTTTTAATTGTTGATTTCATTAAAATATAATAATATCTTTTCACGTATGTATTACAATATTCTTGGCAATATTTATAAATAATGAGATCTTCTTATTTGGTGTGTCATTGAAATGCAATATGTCATTGGATTACTTTATTACTATTGATATAGTTTAAGCTGGGTATAGATACATGTTATCTACCAGCTATTATGTATGAAATTATATTAGAATACATACATAATTAATCAATGTAGTTATAATAGGTCACAACATAAATGAGTGGAACAATACAACATCAGACAATAACATTTATAAATAAACACATTTACAAACAACAACATTTATAGACGATCTAGCAAAGGACAACATTCACCCTAGTCCAAATCTGAATCGTCTTCATGTTCTTGTTATTGACATCAGGGTGGACGTTTTTGATGTCCTACGTGTCTAATTACACATCTACCCATGCCGCAACGAATTCCTATATCGTGAGCTTGATGATTAGGTTACACGTGGGTTGGATATGGAGGGTTAGCCAAAGGCTCTGTCACTGTCGCATAAGCATTGGTTGAGGATAGAGTTGTTGGCTAGACACCAAATTCAATGTTATATTGTAAAGGGGAGAAACTTGACTTGCCCGAAAATATGTTTAAGCCTCCTTCTAGTGGTAAAAGCAAAGGTGGCTATGAAAACCCATGGAAGAGCTCTTTGCCATACATATATGGTGATGAATATGGGGTTGTGGTCTGCATAGTGGGTTTGCCTCACCATAGACCAAATTCATATTCCCCTCTATACGTATGTCATAATTAAAAAGGAGCATGTGTTGTGTATGACATTCCCACCTCATCATGTGCCCGAGCAACTGTAGTGTGTGAAGGTCCCGTATCATCTGCATGTTCCTCATTTCACAGGCATCTTCTATGGGCATGTTTACCTTTAACGACTAGATTGACATGAACTAATAGCCTTTAAACATCAGACAATAGAGCTAGGATGTAAGGATGATGGGCTTTGAATTTATGATGCTCATCTACAATATCCACTAAGTCAATGCTGATTTGTCCAACCCTAGGCCATAATCTACTTTCAAGATCAACGAGGGCCACATGTTGCAACTCTATTCCCAGGTCATCTTGTCATACAAGTAGAAAAAGGAAGTTACTAATTGGTATTGCTCAATTCAATATATATAATTGGTTTAAACACAATAAATCATATAATTGAATTCTCCATTGCACCACTTGTTGTAATCCAGTGTCTTGTAATCCTTTTATACCATCGTATATGCTCATTGTTGTAATGCAATAGTTTTGACGTTAGCATTCCACATAGGATTCATTGTTGCTGATCGTTTTAAAGTTGTATCTACCGTTCATATCTAATAATCCAGTTCCAAGATTTTTTACTCTGTGGTGTGTATTCATGCAAAGTGTCATCGATATCTGAGTTGTGGGGTATAGGTTGTTGAAAATTGAATTGCCTCATTACCCTATCCATGTTATGTTAGTCAACAATATGGAAACATATCACACACACTTGTGAACACCAGATCTCCTATCTCACTGTATAGTAGTGTGACAAGGTCGCCAACATATCACTCCTATAAGGTTCCCAAACAACCTATCATCATAAATCACAATCACAATTAGTGCCATAAATAAAAATTAAAATTCATGTAATAAATGACAATAATATAATAAGGTCAATTATTCATATCTGATCTGGCTTTAGGGATCAAGTGAAGCCCTAAACACACTTAAAATATGGCTTGGAGTTATCATTATGTCTTGAGTATTGCCCATCTAAATCCTAAGGGCATTAACTCTCGTTGGTCCAGATCCAACCAACCTCTTCTAACAGGTGTAATGCTTAGGAATCTATCCCAAGCCTAAATCTAGACTAGCAATATGCATCCAAAAATATCATTCTACTTTGCCATTGATGCTTTGCATAACTCTCTATAAGTCTATGACATGATTGCAGACCCTCAACTATATCTCCCTGCATCTTGAAAATTAGTTAATAGGTACAAAAACATCAAATGCACATAATGGGTCGACTTGTCATTACATAATATTGTATCTAACAGTCTTAATATGTAAGCGCATGTGTATTGCTACATAGTTTCCTTATTAGCATTATCCAGGGAAGCATCAAACCGTTCTTGTAACCACGTTAGGCTAAGCTTTTGGGCATAGATGAAATGATGCTCATTTGATAGAACATTGCCCAATAATATCTCACATACTGCATATCATGACAATTGAGTCAAGCCAATGACTGCTGCATTATCCATAAAGAGTCCAAATTAAGCTTTTGGCCAATGACTGCTATGATTATCAAGAAAAATAATATTATAAATATGTATTTCTAATTGTTTTATTAAACAAAATTAAAAATGACAGTAAATAATTGATTATAATTACAACTTAATGTAAAAAATTTTAAACACTAAAATAACAACTTCAATTATATCAGATGTTACAAAATAAAATAAGTAATCCATTTAATTGTTTACATTATCTGCCATTAAGATTTTCATTTTTTTTAATTCATCAAAAATTTAATTTTAATCAAACAAATATTAATGTAAGTCTTATTAACTACTTAAAACAAAATAAATAATATAACTCTGTGTGAAAAAAAAAATCATTACACATACCATATGCATAAAATTCTATCATGAATAAGAAATTTAAATGTTATAAATATAATATAAATACAAGCTAGTTACAAACTACACCTTAGAAAATTAACTTTCTCATAAATATCAGCGGATAACATAATAATTTTCAGTGTAAAGATTATTCACTATTCAGCTAAGATAGATAATTAATTTTTCATATAAAAAAATCTATATAGAGTAATGTATAATAATTATTCAAATCAATATTTCAGTAATTATGTAAAACAAAACTTAATCACAGATAAATAAATTTAACAGATTCTTAAAAAATAAATAATGATAAACAAAAGTATAAAAACTTACCTCAGAATTTTGTTAAAATAGGAAATAAAGAAGGAGTAAGCTTCAGTTTCAATTTAAGCAAATGCAGAAGAAGGAAATAGAGAAAAGGCAAAAGAAGATGCAAGAAAGGAATACAAATGAGGAATTTAAAATGCATCATGCTTATGAGACAATAGTGGGTCTATATGCAAGTTACTATTGTGTAATAGTAACCTACAAATGCAACAACAACAACATGCATGCAATCGAAGGAAAAAAGGATGCATGCAAACATTTGTAACAGGTTGACACAGATGTTAGTGCAAAAAAAAATCACAGGTGAAAAAAAAAAGCAAAAAGGTATTTGCAATAAGCCTGGTAGCATTGCCAAAGCCAACGTATTCGACTTTGGCTTTGGCAATGTTGCCAAGAAAAAAAAAATGGTCACGGGTGAAGGAAAAAAAAAAAGGCAATTGGCAGGAGGCCGGACAGGCTTGGTAGCATTGCCAAGGCCAACATCTTTGGCCTCCATGTTAATCCCACCAATGTCACCCAATCCTACATGTTACTACGACCAATGTCTTTCTAAATATCACACCACCCATGGAAATAGTTTTACTTCAATCCTATTCGTGAAAATTTTTTCTCAAATCATACCATGTAAAACAAAAAGCCACAATTATTACATGTCATTACAGTAGTACTTGCATCATGAATGGCCACACTTGTATCAAGTTCTAAATAATAACAAATTTGATAAATTCTCACCTTCTAATAATAAGATTATATAAGTTACCGATATAGCCCCATTTAAATTAGAGAAGTAACAATATAATTACTCAAATAATAATATAATAGATAATATATAAATAAAAAAAATTTGCTTTCACAATTACTTTTAAACATGGGAGCACAAACTTCTTAAGATTTAAGCATAGAATTTTGGATTAAACCTATTCATGAGAGTGGGTGATTGAGAGTGCATGAGTAAGAAAATAAGAGTAACATTATTGTATATATTTGGGTGAATGGTTATGGATAGAATGAATTTGATTAAGGTTAGAGAGGTCAAATAAGCCTCAGGTCTATAGGCTTTGCAGGTTGTCCACAAATATGGAACAGGTTGAACTTTTATTTTTGTCTCTATTTTTTGATGCGGGTTTAAAAGAACTGCCTAGATGGACTTGAATTTGCAGGGTTGCCCACTTTTTTTTTTGAATCCTTCCTTTTCAAATAATTTTATAATTATAATATACAAGCTCAATCCAATGAATTCATTGTCTAAGATAATACCTATTAGACATTAGTCCATTATTCATTTAAATTAAAAAATAATAAAACATAAAAATACAAATAAATAAAACCCAAATCAAAAAATAGGGATGCACACAGACTTGTCCAACCCATTAATGAAGCGGGTTAGACTTCTTCTTAAATAACTATTTTTGTGTGTGAGCGTAAATTAGTTGGCTTATGTAAACCCAGATCCAGGCCCATGTAGGCCAAACCTGTTTGAGCCTAATCCATTTGTTTTACATTACTGTTAACGTCGAATTTTGGTTCGTACAAAGAGTCCTGGAATCTGGCCAATGAGAGGAGTTTGGTGATCCAATGTTGCTTCCAAAGTCCAATTTGAGATGGTCCGAGAGAAAGAAGGAAAGGGAGACGTAGTGTTTTTAACGTGGTTCGGCTAAATGCAGGCAGCACTGGACCCTACATCCATAGTGAAGATTGTATTAATGTATTGAGAACTGAATTTGGAAGGGTTTCTGCTTATAGAGTTATTGGCCCTCCTCCTCTTCTAACAATGCAATCCTATTTATAGAGGAATGAGGAGTTACATGCATTAATTACAAGTTATAGTTGTGTTACATTAAAATATAAATGGAAAAGATAGTAAAAGATTATAACTCAGCTGTTGCAGAATGTAGGCTGTGGGGTGGGTCCCCTTAGTCGGTTGTAGACTTGCGTTTACTTGCATCTGTCGCCTGGCACTGCTTTATCATGCAAGGTGCTTGGCGTCCCGAGTGGGGATTCTTGACTCGGTGTTATCATGGGAACTGCTGTAGCGAGATGGCGAGCTAGAATAGAATAGTAGACTGCTTGGTGGGTTGGCCTTAGGGTCATTTCGCTATCTCGCTGCTTCACAGCGAGCGAGATGGGACTTGTTTTACGAGATGATATCAGGATGACTTTGTTATACCACTTTTTGTCGAAGGGTGAAATGAAACTTGCTGGACACCTTTAGCGAGGTGAGGGACTTAGCTCTTGCCGTGCTCGAGGCTCGCTCTTTTGGGGTCATTTTTTGCCTATAACATAAGCCCCCAACTCTCAGTTTGCTTCGCGAACTGGGAGTTACAAGTTTTCGAGGTTGGATTCGTATCTTCAGTTAGTGTTCTCCTTTGATCGAAGTGTCATATCAGATGTCATTTCGTTCTGCATTTCTTCTTTTAATGTAATTTTACCTCATTGAGTGAGGTCTTTTTGCTATATGAGCTTTCCTTTCTTTTTGAATGTTTGTATCAGATGCTTCGTGCACTACTGTATGTAAATTTCTGACAATTAATGAAATGTTTCTTTGGCCAATTGGCAGCACTTTATCTTTCTGATCACTTAATCTATTTCGAGTAAGAGTGGGGTCACATGCAAGCTACGACTGATGAGAAATCAGGTGTGCAAACTGTGATTTTTTAGCTGTATGCTAGTTGTGAATCTGTCGCATAAGAGCTAGGACAAGTTTATTACAGTGTTCTTGCTATGTGGTGAGCTAGCCGTCTATCATTTAGTTTGGAAATGCTGTTGAGGCAGGCTCATGGACCGTCTCACCCTCAGCTGCGAGGTAGGCTTTGGGCCGTCTCACCCTCAGACACGAGGAAGGCTCTAGGGCCATCTTACCTTCGGACACGAGGTAGGCTCAAAGCCATCTCACCCTCGGCTGCGAGGTAGGTTCTGGAGTTGTCTTGTCCCCGGATAAGTTGCATTTGTGCTATCACAAGGTACGCTCTGGGCTGTCTCACCCTTGGACATGAGGTAGGCTCTGGGGCCGTCTCACCCTTAAACGTGAGGTAGGCTCTAGGCCACCTCACCCTTGGACAAGTTTTGTTTTTTGTTGAGACGACGGCTTGTCGCATAGCGAGGTCGCACGTAAGTACCATAGTGAGCTTGTTGTTCCATGGTCGAAAGTTTTGCACTCTTTGTCACAGTTCAAGGGATGTGACTTGCTTTGAATGTATCGACGAGATAGGCCTTGCATTGTCTCATCCCCGGATGAATCCTTGAAATGATGGAGTGAAAACTCTTTGTCTGGATAATGTTTGGCCAATCAACATCTTTCATTAATTCACCATACAGTAACTGATACAATTGATCATCATTGATAACAAGTGAATGTTACAGGATTAGAATATGATTCTAATGGAGGGCTCAGGCTCTTGGGTGACAACTCACTAAGCTTGCTAGGCGCGCTGTCCAGATGGTCTTACCACATAATCTTGTAATCGGCCTCTTTTGATGAGGTCTTTAATGGAATCTTTCAGTGCTCGACACTCTGAGGTGGTGTGTCCAGCCTCATTGTGGTAAGCATAGAATTTACTTGGATCTCTGGACTTGGCAGTGGCTCTCATCAGTTTGGGCCTTTCAAAGTCCTCATTATCCTTTTCTATGATGAAAATTTTATCCTGCATATCGGATAGGATGCTATAGGTTTCAAGCGGCCTTTGGGTCCTGAGGCTTCGCCTTCTTCGCAGGATGAGGGGAAAGGTCATCGTGACTCTCGCTACCCCTTCTTTTGCTCATGGTGGGACCATTAGGGTCCGCTCTGTGCTTGGGCTCCTCCGTTCCGAAGGTTTCTTCCCATCTTATTTGTTTGATAGCTCATTCATAGAATTTAGTACGGTCTCGAGCTAGGGACTTGTAGAGGCTTCTGTACAGCTTGCCATCTTTGCGAAGCCCTGCTGAGATCATTGTCAAGATACTTTCCTCAGAAGGGTCTTCTATCGAGTTAGCTTTGTGCCTGAATCAGGTTACGTAGTCCTTAAGCGACTCGCCTTTACTTTGGCATTCTTCCCAACTATCGATGCTGCGAGCTGAGAGGTGTCGGAACCATGCTCGAGGCATTTCCCTTAATGTGGTAGGAAAGACGCGGCACTTCACCAGGGGGTTAACTATCTGGAGGTCCATCTAGGTGTTGAACACGTCCAGATGGTCACTCAAGTCGTTGTTCCCATCGTATAGCGGGATCGGGAGCACTTTAAGTTTTTATGGGAGAGGTCGCATCTCGATTTTCATAGAAAATGGGGAGCTTTCCTTACGACAAGGCTGATAGCTCTGAGGTTGTGGACACTCTTCTAACCATTCGAGCCTGTGGAAGATTTCCTCCATTGTCTGGTCGCATGTCTCAGATTGAGGGGTGGAGCTTCCTGCTCGTTGCAAGCTCCCCAGTTCCTAACTATCACGATCTTCATGGATTACCTTTTGAGCCTCTTTACGAAGCTATCGGAGCTGTATCATGATCTCTTCTTGTCTTTACGTGCTCTAAACTTAGGCCTATGTGATAGGTTTGCTTGGCCATGGGGGCAGCAAGGAGGCCAAAATTTTCAAAAAAATTTCTCCCCTTTGGCTGAGCAAACCTCCCAA
>JANHAO010008199.1:0-19441 GCA_026873985.1 Saraca asoca | reverse complement strand
CTAATTTCTAAAAATTAATATTTAATTAATAATAAAAATTAAACATATGACACATATTAATATTTATGAATATATAAAATTATTCAAATAATCTATAAATTGTATTATTTAAATCAAATTTTGCATAAAACATATTATTCAAATAAAATATATAAAAATATAAATACAACCCAAGAATGGAGAGGAACTTATCAGTCTTTTGATTGTAAGTAACAACCCTCTGCTGTTATTGCTCATGACCAGTGGGCTATCCATTACCTCTAATTGATAGTGATCAAATTGGCTGTAACATTGGCTGTGGTAGAAGAAGATACATATAGGCTAGGCTTATTGATAGTATGTAGGGGGCTAGAGGTAGTTATATGGATAAGGATGAGAGGAAGAGAAGGTAGGTGATGCTGGCTCTGTTGCTGCTGTTGAGTTTGCAGAAGTTGCTCCGTCTAAGAGTAAATGACCGATATTTGTTGCTGCATCTCAACAATAGTGTGCAAGAACTACTATTACATGATAGGTGACATACTCTTGGAGTGAGATATAATGGTTGATGCAACTTTCCCTATGGTGGCCTTAAACTCTAACCCTATAAACTCATCCTTTTTTCATCCTGTCTATGAAGTCCACCCACAAATCATAGTCAAATGGTTGGGCCATCTCACCAATCGTCTCCTAAGAACCCTTAGGACCTTTATGCGCCTAAGTTTGCACCATGTCCTCTTTTTTTTTTCTTATTTGTTGAAGTTCTCCTACAAATTAAAGTAATTAATTATTTAATATTATAAATATAATATTATTACTACCAAAGGTACAATTTATTAATAACAAAAATATAAGTTAAGAAAAGTTGCTTATATAGGATTGTGCAACTCAAGGCGAGACCCACAGGCCATCCCAATGGATGTGGGTGTAGTAGAATAAGCTATCCACAAGCAACTCAACCCCAATCTCAACCATCTGTAGAACATGACAAATTTCATAGATAGTATAGATTTTAGTATGAATATAACTATAACAATGTAAAGAACATAAATAACATTGAATTCAAATAACATTACCATAAGTTGTTAATGCATTGCTATTGGGATGAATCTACCAATGTGCATGGAGGAACCCTATCTAGTTGCATCTGAGGCCCTGCTCCTTTTATTCTATATGAACTTGGACTTGAATTTAGGGTCCTCTCAGTACTTGATAAGCCCCTCCCACTCTTCATCCTAGATCTAGCTAGACTGAGTGGGCTTTTTCTTTTGTACCTCATCCATGATATCTTTCATATTGTTGGAACCCTTGTAGTTAAAGTTCTTCCATATGTCCTTCTCATAAGAAGGGTTCTGTTGATGGTTGAATCTGGTCAACCCAAGTTCAAAACCCTAAACTATAGATTGAATGTGAAAAGAGAAAGAGAGAGAGAAAGGAAGAATAGGGAGATATCAGAAGTTTTTAACGTGGTTTAGCTAGAGTCAGCTTGACTCTTATGTCCATAGCTTTTATTACTCTTTGCTGAGTATTTTATATCTGATGATTAATTATCTTATGTATAATAATTTCATCCCCTTTTATAATAGTGTGGGGGTTATAGTTTGAATGTAAATATATAATGATAAGTATCATGACTTAATTAGGATTACATAATAGATAAGGGTTGATGGTTGTAATAGACTCCTATTAAAGTAGGAAATTGAATGGATTTCTTTAGATTGTTGGTTGTGGATGCGTGCTCTGATCTATGAATCGAGCTTTGTTCTTAATGAATTGAGGTAGCTATTTTGACCCGTGTTGATCGCCAGCCTTAATTCATATTTAGTGACTTGATATCTTGGTCCAACGACCTTAATCCTAGGTGAGATGGGCCCTTATTAGTTGAGCCTGTCCATTGGGCTTTTACCAACCCATTTATGCGATTTCAAAAATACCTGCAACATTAGAAAATATTGACGATCAAATTCAGTCAACCCAAGTTTAAAACCCTAAATTATAGATTGAATGTGAAAAGAGAAAAAGAAAGAAAGAGGAAGAACAAGGAGACACTAGAAGTTTTTAATGTGGTTCGACTAAAGTCAGCTTGACCCGTATGACCATGGCTTTTATTACTCTTTTGTTGAGTGTTTTGTATTTGATGATTGACTGTGTCATATACAATGATTTCATCCCCTTTTATAATGGTTAGGGGGTTACAATTTGAATGTAAATCTAAAATGATAAGTATCATAACTTAATTAGGATTACATAATAGATAAGGGTTGATGACTATAATAGATTCCCATTAAAATATGAAACAGAATGGATTTCCTTTGACTGTTGGCTATGTATGTATGCTTTGATCTATGAGCTGAGCCCTGTTCTCAATGACTTGAGATGGCTGCTTTGACCCATGTTAACTAGTGACCTTAGTTCATATTTAGCGACCTGATGTCTTGGTCCAACGATCTCAATCCTCGGTGAGCTGGGCCCTTATTAGCTGTGTCCGTCTATTGGCCTTTTACTAACCCATTTATGCAATTTCAAAAATACCCATAACATTAGCCTTCCCATCTCTCAGTGCAATTTATGGATTGGGAGCTGTAGTTTGTTGGTAAAAGCCATAAACTGTGATCTGGTATGCTGTCACTTAGACTCTTGTCCTTTCGTTTCATCTACACCTGCCTATGTCATCATTTTTGCATTTAATGCACACATTTTTTCATAGCAGTCAGCGTGATAATCGACAAATCCTCACTTTTTACTAGACCATTAGATCAAGAGTAGTTGATCAGTCTCCTGATCTAATGGTGAGGTTGATCAAGCCATATCAAGTGAGGAAAACTTTTTTTCCTCTTTCACTTGTTTTTTGAAAACCTATGCTTTAGTTTCTCACTTGCTTTTCAAGCTCTCATCTAGTCACTGCCATTCTTCATCACTGTCATTCTTCATCCTTTCTGCTTCACCAAGTCTGCAACAACAACCTTTGGGTTTGGTTTGCTGGAGATTGATGGTGCTCTTACTCTCTTTTGGATTCATCTCATTTTGTTGATTCAATAAGTCTTTTGAACATAATCTTGGTTCTAAACTTCTATTTTTTGTGAATGTTTTTCTTTGTGGGTTTCTGATAGCACTCATTTAGTTGTTAGGAAATTTTTTCCTATTGATAAGTTCTATAGCATGTTTATTTGCATGCTTTTCATTGTCTTGTAAAAACTAGTATGCCATCTATTTGATAAAATGCCTTTAGGCCTTGAGATAGTAGATCATTAAGTTTAGCCTTTTATCTATCTGATAGGTTCATTGGTTGAACTATGTGTTCAGTGGTTTGGGTCTTATGTGTGGTGATATGTGGTATGTCTGGCATGCTGCATAGGATGTTTCCCTATTGGCTTTTAAGCCTTCAGGTATGGTCTGCTTTCAACGACCTGATCATTCCTTTTTGCATAGATGGTACGTTATAGACGTTAAGGTCACCAAATAGGAAGTGTTGAAGATTCTAATTCTCTATCTTGAAGTGGAGAGCTGATGCATTTTATAGATGAAGTAACCTCTGGGAGTGGCAAAGTTATCGAGAGGTTTGCTGGTCATCCTGATCTTACTGAGGGCCAGCAAATCGCTGAGAGTAAGGGGTCCCCAGACCGCATAGTATTCAAGAACCACACTTTGATCAATAAGCTCGATGAGTTTAGGGGTATAGTTGAAACATACCATCTTCCCAAGGGCTGTCGTATTATGGCACCTTCCCTTGACAACCACGCAGCTTACCCTCTTTAGGATTTGTTGTTATTAGCTCGCACCATCTCGCTACTGGGCTTAAGTTCTCGGTTTATCCTTATCTTGTAGAATTCTTGAATAAACTGAAAGTCTTCCCCTTTCGACTCACACCAAATTCATATTCTCAGCTCACCTCCCTCACCCTCTTGTACCTTAAGAATAATCTCCCCCTCCTTCAGTCAAGGTTTTTGGCTATCTATTTAGCATCAAGAGTATGGGTCAGAGTGATGGGATTTACTACCTAATAGCTTGTCAGATCAAGTTTAAGAGGATCTTGCCACAAGGAGATGCTAAGGGTAAGTCTAATGTGGGGAACTATAAATCCCACTGGTTTTACATTTCATGCCTATCTCTGCATCATCTTTGTAAATTTTGGCGTCATCCTTACTCCTTGTAAATGAGCTGGGGATGTGCGAGCTTGCATAAATTCATGTTTTATTCTCTGGTTTTGACTTTCTCTTTCATTTTGCAAATGGAGCCAGCAAGGAGAAACCAATGTTAGAGGCTGAGAAGGTTGAGGGGTTGGGCCAGTTTGTTGCTATAGATGATCTAAAGAACGATCTCAAATTTGACGAGGATTTTTTGTGTTCACATAACCTTGCTCTAGCTTTAAACGTAGAGATCACCAAAGATATTGGAGCTCATCAAACTAGGGAGTTTAGTCCAATGAACTTTGAAGAATACAAAAACATGTTAAGACTTAACCTCCAAATGTCGTAGACCTCCCGCTCTGCTCAGGCTATTGCCACTATGACTTCATCAACTCTTACTATTGCTACAGCACTTACCACTGCAAGCCAACCTTCTCCATCCATAGTAGTTTCATCCCCACAAATGTTGGCTCCCACTTTGCATCCTGAGGTGGTCGAGGAGGTCGCATCCTTATCTACTCCCTTATCAAAAAGTAAAGAGTAAACAAGGGGAAGAAGGCTCTTATTGCTACAAAGGAGGTGGTCTTTGAAGTCGAGGATGGGGAGCAACATGCTGGTCTTGGCCCAAAGACTGGGGAGTACTTCAACTTCCTCCAGGAGAACATTGAGTTGATCTTGGGGCCTCACAATAGGGCCAAAGTATTGGAGTTAGAAGAATCCTCGGGGGGAAGATTGATGAGCTATATAGCTCATCATGTCCTATTGGTAAGTAAAGTCCTTTCAACTTGGTTTTCTTACCTCTTTGTGATTCTGACTTGATTGTTTG
This sequence comes from Saraca asoca, assembly GCA_026873985.1. Classification (NCBI taxonomy): domain Eukaryota; kingdom Viridiplantae; phylum Streptophyta; class Magnoliopsida; order Fabales; family Fabaceae; genus Saraca; species Saraca asoca. Next base: position 14,512 of record JANHAO010008199.1, on the reverse strand, counting down.
ATTTTTTAGGGCTTGTTGTCAACAATAAAGCTAAAGAAAAAACTTCAAGCTTGGGACGAAGGCAAGAAAAAGCTTGGGAGTGACCTGGCTACTGCGATTATTGAGGCACTAGAACTAAAGGAAAAAGCTAGAGATGTTAAAGTAGCTAAGGAAAAAACTAATGAAGCTTTAGCTCGTGAGGTGGCAAATCGTGAGGCTGTCACATTTAGCCTCAATAAAGTGGTTAATGAGTTATTGAGAGCAAAGGGCAAGCTAGACGTGACAATACAGCGGGCTGAGGTTATCAAGAGGAGATATGAGGTGGCTAGGGATGAAGTTGCTTTGGCAAAAGAGGAGGTTGCATGAGCTAAGGTGGAAATTGCTGTGCTGATTACGAGAGCTAAAGAAGAGGTGGCATCTAAGGCCACCACTGGCTTCTTATTCACCTTGTGGGAGAAGCATCCAGAAATGGATTTTTCCTTTTTCAGTGGGAATGTTCTTGAGTTCATTAAGGGTTTCGAAGAGGACATGAAGGCTGTTTCTCCCGACAAGGGTTCATAGTTAGCAAGTGGAGCTTTTCCTGCTTAAGACCTAATCTAAAGAGAACATGGCTCGCAGGTCATGGAAACTGCTAATGATCAGACGGTGGATGACTTGCTCTCCCCAAATATGGACCCTCCTGCCCACAGCACAGCTTCTAAGGATCAATCTTCCTTGTAGACCATAGTTTGTAGCATTCCTTAAATGTAATTTTTAAACTTTCAGACATAAATTCTCTTCATTGAGGGGAATCTTCAATGAACCTTTTCATGATATTCATACTCTATTCTTGCTTTATTCATTCAAGTTTCCATAGTTGTATGTCTGGTAGGTTGCAAATGATATCATGTAGGTTGACATGAATGAGTTCCTACAAATCATAACTTAATGAACATTAGTTAAAATAAAATGTCCACTAGGTCAATTGACCTCTTTTAGGAAACCAATAACTTTGTCATTGTTAAGATGGATGTCTAAGTAGGTCTCATGAATGCAGTGCCAAGTAGTAGGTCATATGCGGTGCTGAATAGTAGGTTGCATGTGGTGCCAAGTAGTAGGTCATATGCGATGTTAATTAGTAGGTCATATATGATGCCAAATAATAAGTTGGATACAGTGCCGAGTAGTGGGTCATATACGATGCCAAGTAGTAGGTCATATATGGTGCTAAATAGTAAGTTGCATACATAGTAGATCGCATGTAGTGCCAAATAGTAGGTCACATGCGGTGCTGAGTAATTGGTCATGTGTGATGCCAAATAGTTGGTCCCATACGATGCTGAGTAGTTGGTCATATGTGGTGTCGGATAGTAGGTCACATATGATGCCAAGTAGTTGATCGTATATGATGCCAAATAATTGGTTGCATACGATGCCAAGTAGTTAGTTGTATGCAGTGCCAAATAGTTAGTCATATACCGTGTTGAGTTTTTATAAGTTCATCAAGTTGAATGCCCCTTTCGATATTAGAAGGGCGAGTGCTCACTTTTGGTATAATATTCTATTGAAAGTTTATCCAAAAATTAGTAAACAATCAAAAAAATTTAAAAACATTAACAGTCTTATCAATTTTAGAACAATGTTATAAGACTAGATAAGCAATATTCAAATTCATTGGTTATATAGGTGGAGATGTTCAGCATCATGGTTCTCCACCAAAAATCACATTAACCTTCCTCCCTCTTAACCCTGGCTTGACTTCATCTTTGTAGTAGCATCAAGCTGTGTGCTAATCACCTCACACACATTCAATTCCATTGGGGGTTAGGAATCTAATGGTGAGTGTCCTGGTAAATGTGACTATGTCCAGGTCATTGATCGTAGGTCACCTTAGCACCATATTATATGCTGAGGGACAGTCAATGATTAGAAAGTCTGCCAAGACAGTTACCTGGCGACCCAAATCTCTAAGGGTAATGGGAAGCTTGATTTGCCTTACCCTACTAGTAGTATTGCATCTCCTATAAAGCCATAAAGGGGCCTTAGGGAAGGCTTCAATTGATTTAAGCTTAGTCCCATCTATTCAAAACATCCTTTGTACATGATGTTCACCAAGCTAACTGAATCGATCATAATTCTTCATACCTTAGTGTTACCAATTCTAGCTCAAATAACCAGTGCATCATTTTAGGGGGAATGTATCCCTCGTGCATCTTCAGCTATAAAGGTGATGCTATCTAAGGCCATCCTTGCTTTCTTGGTGGGACCCTTAAATTCACTATGTCCTATGAGCACGACATGATTTGCTTCTGACATGACTTATTTGAAATGCCTGCAATGTTAGGCCCACCATGAATGGTAAATATAGTTCTTACTGTGGGCACCTCCTCTTGCTCAAGAGTTTATTGATGCTGCTACTATGCTGATTGTTATTCCACAGGTCACACCATATAATCCCTTAAACTACTTTTCTTGATTAAGTCCTTAATTGCATCTTTGAGTGCCCTACATTTTGAAGTGTTATGCCTGATTTTATTATGATAAGCACAATACTTGTTCTTATTTCTAAACAGGTTAGGAGTCCTTATGGGTTTAGGCTTCTCGAAATCCTCCCTATCCGTTTCCATTGCAAATATCTTTTCCTAAGTATCTGATAAGATGCTATAGTTGTCATGTTGACATTTATGCTAAAATCGCTCGTTCCTGGCCTTCTTTGCGACCTAATTTTCAAGGTCATCATCTTGACTCTCCTTGCTATTCCCGATATTATTCCTCTTCTTACTCTGGTTAGAGCTATTAGCCTTATCCTTGGACTTTTTAGAGCCAAAGGTTTCTTTCCACCTGATCTCTTTGGCAGCTTATTCATAGAATTCACCTAGGTGCCTTACCGAAAACTTGTATGTGCTTCTATATAGCTTCCCATCTTTGTGGAGTCCTATTGAAATCACTGTTAAGATGCTATCATCTAAGGGATTCTCTACATTACTGACCTCATGTCTAAACAGGGTAATATAGTCTTTTAGTGATTCATTTTTTTGCTAAAAGACTATTGTGAGGTGGTAGGGTGGTGCAAGCTATCTTCTTAGTGCCTTGTACTGGTTGATGAACCTCATTTGGCATTCTTCCTAATAATCAATGCTATGAGCTTTGAGATTTCTGAATCATGTTTGAGGTATGTCTCCGAGAATTGCTGGGAAAACATGACACTTGACCGAAGGATTAGTCGTCTGAAGATCCATCTATAAGTTGAATGCATCCAGGTGGTCGTATAGGTCACTATCCCTGTTGTATAGCAAGATAGTGGGAACTTTGAACCTATGAGGGAGAGGCTCTTTCTCAATCTTCCTGGTGAATGGCGTCCTCCCTTTGGATCGATCTTGTTAGTCCTGAGCTTATGGGCATTGCTCTAATTACTCTACCTTCTGAAGCAGCTCCTCTACCATATGGTCTTGAGCGTCAGATCATCAGCTAGAAGATGGCTAACTCCTCTTTCTATTATGGGAGAGTCAATCTGAAGTCATGTGCTTCCTTTACTCATGACTTGGCAGGTTTTGATATGAGAGATGTCTCTGATTGATCTTGTTTGAGCCTTCAGCTCGGCGTAAATCTTTACATCGCTGATGATCCCCTTTACTCTCCTCACGAGCTAATGGACCTCCAACTTTGGTCGTGAGTGAGTAGAGCAAGCTGAATAGGTGTGTTGATGTATTTCTCTAGTTAGTCTCTTTTCTTGTGCTCCTTTTCATGTCTATTGGAGAGCTTCTTCTTGCACAGCGCCCCCATTCTGCTTTTGTGAGCATTAGGCTTATGCCTGAGTCATTGCCCTCATCACTTTAACTAACTCTTCTACCATTTTTTCCAGCACCTTATGACACTGATGCTATGCTTGTATTCCATCAATAATATCAGGTTGGTGTGAGGCACTGGGGGCGTGTTAATGGCAACACTTATGATGGGGACGGTAGAAATGCTTGCCGTGAGAAGGACTGGATCCCTTTATTGTTCCATATGACCATCAGGTTGGTTGATTGCAGCATCTGAACTCTTAGTGATTCTTCCTCTAGCTATCGAAAATAGTCAAGGGGAATGCACTTTAGGGCCCTCCTTCTAGCGCTAAAATGTTAACGGTCGAATTTGATCAACCTAAGTTCATAACCCCAAATTACAAATTGAATGTGAAAAGAGAAAGAGAGTGAGAGGAAGACCATGGAGATAGTAGAAGTTTTTAACGTGGTTTGGCTAAAGTCAGTTTGACCCCTACGTCCATGACTTTTATTACTTTTCTATTGAGTATTTTTTATCTGATGATTGATTGTGTCATGTATAATGATTTCATCCCTTTTTATAATGGTTGGGGGGTTATATTTTGAATGTAAATCTATAATGATAAGTATCATGACTTAATTATGATTACATAATAGATAAGGGTTAATGGCTAGAACAGACTCCCATTAAAGTAGGAAACAGAACGGATTTCCTTGAACTATTGGTTGTGGATGCGTGCTCTGATTTACGAGCTGGGCCTTGTTCTCAACGACCTGAGGTGGCTACTTTGACCTGTGTTGATCAGTGACCTTAGTTCATATTTAGCAACCTATGTCTTGGTCCAACGACCTTAATCTTGGGTGAGTTAAGCCTTTATCAGCTGAGTCCATCCATTGGGTTTTTACCAGCCCATTTATACGATTCCAAAAATACTCACAACAGGTTCCTATTATAATAATTTTGCAATTAAATAACAAGAAATTAGCATTAAATAATTATAGAATAATTAAAAAAGAAAATTTAAATTATAAACAACATATGGAAACTTTACCCCAAATTCCATATATAGCATTTTGTAGGTGGACTCTTGAATATTTTTCCATATAGGTTATGCACCTTCATACTTACTTATGATAATATGGTGTATGGTGCCTACTGGCTCATAGATTGAGTAGAACCTGAATATATAAAAATAAATATAGTTAAAAAATAAAATTCATGTTAAAATGAATAATGGGCATAATCAAGAATACATACCTTGTTCTTTAAGGCATAATAATCTCCCTAGGACCAAGTATGGATACCCTACCGAGTGGAGGATGTTCAAGGGCAAATGCTATGCCTAAAGATGGTGGCACCATATGTGGTGATTTTCCCTGTGTATCTGGGGGCAGGTGTTGCTGTTACTATAAGTGTGTTTGCGTTTATGCTTATGCAAGTGCCGGCCAGATGTAAATCGGGGTGTGGACATAAAAATGTAGTCAGGAGGAAGATAGTTAGGGGGCTTTGACTAGCAACCGGATGTGAGCTATTGCTAGCGGAATCATGGGGGAAACACATCCTTGGAATCATAGTTCTCTACCTCTTCGTCCACCCTTGTGACCTGTTATATGCAAATATTTACACATGAAACAAATAAAAAGTAATTATTGAGAAAACATGTAACAAAATAATCATATTAGCAAATTATGCAAAACATCCATAAAAAATTATTGTTAGACTATAAATTATCAAATATAAAATAATAAAACATAATTTTATAATTTATAAACAAATTAAGCCTACATTAACAATTTTTTGCATAGAAAAATATTTTCGTTGAGTAAATGTAAAAAAAAAATTATCAAATGGTTAAAATCAAATAATATCAAGTATTTTTTTTGTATTTTGTAATTCAATATGAACTTTAATCAAATTACAAATCGTTAAAACATGATTGATAAAAAAAATTAAATTTATATTTTTTATATCTTATTTTTATATGCACATCACTCATAGGATAAGGGATTTGATGTATTTTAACCAAATTTTAATTGTAATTTGCTTTTGTACCAAAGAAAAAAAAAGGATGTTATAACTTTCTACGTATTTTGTTTCTAATGTGCATGCAAAAAGTTGTTATTCAGTCAATCAAGTTTTCTATGCGATATTTTTTTTCAACTTATTGCTTAAAAATTATAATAAGTATACAACATTTTTATATTTTATAAAATATTTACCAATACATATAAAATATTTACCAATACATATTTTATAAAGTACAAATGAAGCATAATATTAAACTAAATATATATTTAATCTTTGCATCATATGAAATTTTTTTTCCTTTCTGAATTAATACAAATCATAATTATATACATTTTTGGGTATAATGCAATTTCAAGACATGTCATTTATCTTAAAATTTTGTTGTTATATGTTTTTTTGCAAATAATTGTAGTAAAATAAATTTAATAGATATAAATTAATTAGTAGAAATTAGAACATTAAAATTACAATGAGAATATATCCAATAAAAGTCATTGAGATGTTAAATGACTTAACCAATTTTCAATGCTGACCTGAGTCAGATAGAATCAATTTGCATTTAATTTATTTTAAAAAAGTAAAGTTATATTTCTAGTTGTCAAGACATAAATGACAATGTGTGTATATATATATATATATGATATGTTAGATAATGAATATCTATCTCTCTAATAATTTCTCATATATGTATCAATCTATGGCAACTTTCTCTCTCTCTTTAAATTGCATATATAATCAGGTAATTTTCTAATATCTTATGTCTATTTAGTTTATAATTTCTTTTCATCCAAGTCGTTGGAAGTTCTAAAACAGGAAATTCATTTTGATTTACATAACTTTACTCTAAATCAAGCTCTTGTGGTTGCTGATTCTCTAGCCAGATAAAGTACAAATAGAATGAAAAGATGAAAATTTGGAATCTATACATTTCAATGATTGTTTGCTCTCAATAATCCTCCAACTTTGGGTTGTAGAAGGAAATCTTATGTTTCTTGTATTGTTGACATTCGAATCCAATCAACCAAAACGTTTAAAAAATCCTAAACTGCAAAATGAATGTAAAGAGAGATAGAGAGAAAAACAGGGGGACACTAGGAGTTTTTAACGTGGTTCGGCTAAAGTCAATCGATCCTATGTCCACGATTATTTTATTTCTTAGTCTTTTGGCTGAGTATTTTGTTTTTGATGATTGATCGTATCATGTATAATGATTTTAACTCCTATTTATAGTGGTTGGGGTGTTATAGTTTGAATGTAAATCTATAATTGATAAGTATCATGATTTGATTATGATTATATAATACATAATAACGGGTTCCTAATAAAATAGGAGACTGAATGGATTTCCCTAGATTGATGGTTGGGGATATGTGCTTTGATTTATGATTTGAGCCTTGTTCTTAATGACCTGAGGTTGTTATTTTGACTCGTGTTAACCAATGACCTAAGCTCCCATCTAGCAACCTGATACCTTGATCCAGTGACCTTAATCTTGGATGAGCCAGGCCTATATCAGCTGAGTCTGTCTATTGGGCTTTTACTAGCCCAGTGATGCGATTCCAAAAATATACATAACATTAGACCCCAGCTCTCACTGTGATCTGTTGTCTGAGAGTTGTAGTTTATTGGTAAAAGCTGGTAGCTACGATCTACTATGCCATCGTTTGGACTTTTATCCCATCGCGTCATCTACACCAGCTCATGCCATCATTATTGCATTTGATGCATGCATTTTCACATAGCCGTTATCGTAGCAGTGATAAAGCCTTGTTGTTCACTGGACCGTTAAATCAAGGGTAGTTAATTAGTCCCTAAATCTAATGGCAAGGCTGATCGAGCTATATAAGGAAAAGAAAACCCTTTTTTCCCTCTCACTTTTGAAACCAGTACTACTTCTTACTTATCTTCCAAGCCTCAACCAGTCACCACCATTCTCCATCTTTTCTACTTCACTAAGTTTGCAATAGCAACCTTTGGATTTAGGTTATTGATTGTGCTCATCGTACTCTTTTTTGGACTTGTTCGTTCCTTTGATTTAGTAAGTTTTTTAAACATAACCTTGGTTTTAAGCTTCTACCTTTTCATGAGTACTTTGCTTTATGGGTTTCTAATATTTGGTTACTTGGTTTAATAGCTTGCATTTGTTACTTGCTTGGAAATTTTTTCTTGGTAATTGATTCTATAGTATGTTTATTTGTGTGCTTGTCATTGTTTGTAAAAGCTGGCATGCCATCTCTTTGATAAAATGCCTATAGGTCTTGAGGTCATAGATTGTCAAGTTTAGCCTTTTATCTGTATTCCTGGTTTTAGCAACTTGATAGGTTAATTAGCCAAGCCCCTCATATTTTCAATTATCTAGGTCTTAGGTGTGGTGATGTGAGGCATGTATAACCTGCTGCATAGAATATTCCTTATTAGCTTTAGCTTTTAGGTATGGTCTGCTTTTAGCAACCTGATTATTCCTTCTTCTATGTGGATGGAAACTCATAGATGCCGAGGTCACCAGGTAGTATGTGTTAATGATTTTGACTCTCTAGCCTGAAGTGGGGAGTTGGCAACTTTCATAGATGAAGCAACCTCTTGGAATGGCGAGGTTGTTGAGAGGTTTGCTACTTATCCTAACCCTTCTGAAGGCCAGCGAGATGATAGGAGTCAGAGGTCTCTAGACCACATGGTGTTTAATCACCACTCCTTGATCATCAAGCTTGATGAACTCAGGAGCATAGTTGAAACATATTGTTTCCCCAAGGGCTATTACATTATGACACCTTCTCTTAATGACCATGCAACTTATCCTCCCCTAGGATTTGTTACTATTAGCACCCAATATCTCACTGTTGAGCTTAAGTTCCTAATCCACCCTTTCATTGTAGATCTGTTGAATAAACTGAAACTCCCCCCTTTTCAGCTCACACCCAATTCTTATTCCCTGATCACCTCCCTTGCCTTCTTATACCTTAGGAATAATCTCCCTTCTCCTTTAGTAAGGGTTCTTTGCTATCTGTATAGCATCAAGGGCACAGGTTAGGGGGATGGGTTATATTACTTTTTAGCTTGCCAGACGAAGCATAAGAGGATTTTGCCACTGGATGATGCCAAGGGCAAATCTAATGTGGGGAATTACAAAACCCACTAGTTTTACATTTCTTGCTTGTCTTTGTGTTATCTTTGCAACTTCGGTTTCATTCTTACTCTTGGTAAGTGAGTTGAGGATGTGCGATCTTCCATGAATTCATATACTTATTATATTTTTTTTGATGTTTTATTCCATTTTGTAGACGGGGTTGGCAAGGAGAAACCAATGCTTGGGGCTGAGGAGGTTGAAGTGTTAGGCCAGTTTGCTGCTATGGCCAATCTAAAAAATGACCTCAAATTGACGAGGATCTCTTGCGTTCACTCAAGCTTGTATTGTCCGCTTTGGAGTGTTGACAAGGGTTCTTTCCCCTAGATGGCTCCTCATAGTTTTGTCTTTTCTTAAAAGGCCCTTACATGGGAGAGGGTGAGCCCCCAGCCTTATAAGGCACAAGCTCACTCAACTTCTCATTGATGTGGGACTTTACTTTCACCACCCCTTCCTTATTTTTACCATAACATAAGCCCCCTAATTAGGTGGGCTTGTGCACTGAGTACGGCTAAGGGTCCCTATAGACGGTGCCATTTATAATGATCAAGGTGAACTTGCCCCATGTGAGGTACTGTCTGCTTGGAGTGTTGATGGGGATTCTTTCCCCCAGACGGCTCCTTACAATTTTACCCTTTCTTAAAATGGAACTCACATGGGAAGAGATGAACCCCTAGCCTTATAAGGCATAAGCTCACTCGACTTCTTATCAATGTAGGACTTTGCTTTCGTGTTTTCCTTATTTTTATCGCAACATAAGCCCCTCGGTTAGGTAAGCTTATGCATTGAGTAACGCCAGGGGTCCCCACAAATGGCACCAGTGATGATGATTAAGGTGAACTTGCCCTATGTGAGGGATTGTCTGCTTTGGAGTGTCGACGGGGGTTTTTTTTTCCTTAAATGGCTCCTTATAGTTTTGTCCTTTCTTAAAAGGGCCCCCACATGAGAGAAGGTGAGCCCCCAGCCTTAAAAGGCACAACCTCACCTGACTTCTCATTGATGTAGGACTCTGCTTTCACCCCTTCCTTATTTTTACCACAACATATATATAGATAATTTATAATATACAAAGTTGTCGAAGGAAATGTTATATTTCTCATGAAAATTCAGCTTCAACTTTAGGCTCCTCCAACCATTTCTAAACTGTCACCAAGCCATTTCCATCTCTAGTGAAAAACAGCCCTTTAGGGCTTATTCGGATTGTTTAGACCTCTTATTTTGAAAATAGTCAACCCCTCTTAAAAAATCTGATCAAATAGACAGCATTATGTAATGCAATGTTAGGGTAATGAAACTATAGAAATATTACAAGACCAGTCTACTCATGATGGAAACTTATATAGGAAAATTGAATTGTCATAACAAAAGAAAAATAAGATTAGTTTTTCTTCTACATCTATCACCCCACATAGTGCAAGGACACCCTACAATGAAAAAAATATTATGTAAATCAATTTGCAGATTGAACCAACTACACGACCATTAAAAGCACACAATAGATATTGACAACATACTAATATGATGGAATTCAAATCATTTTATCTCCAGCTATCTCAACCATAAAAGCAACAATTTTTATATGATAATTAATCTTTGAGAAGAAATATCAAGTCTTTTTTTTTTAAAGAAACAAAACCCATCGATTTTATTTTTTGTATAGAATTGAAATTTCATTAATTGCCCACTAGGATTATAGATAGCATAGGAAGTAGTAGCATACTTCTTGGTACAAATCATATTTGAAATAGAAATAAAACCTAAATTAAATGTATGCACACATAACTAATATGGTTAAATAACTTACATTCTTTTCTTGATGTGCATATGTTACTTCCAAAGGTCTTCAGTAGTAGCCTAAACATTCACTGTATATCTAGTGAACTAGAAAAGAAAAATTGGTCCCAGCATAAAAGGGCTGTCATTACACCAGCATGCTTATTCTATGTCATTGTACATTATAATATATCAAGGCCCCACTTCTATATAAAACAATACAAGAAGTAGTTTTTTCAAACATTGAAGTTTAATTGTGAAAGAAAGTAACAGTAATGCATACTAAAACTAATAACCTAACTTTCATCCTAATGAGTTAAAGTTCATACACAAATTTTCAGACCTTCATTCAAATGTAAGGCCATTATTATGATATGTAAATTAGCTAAATCTATAATAAAAGTAGCTTACATATCTTTAGAAAAAACTCTACATAGGGGTGAATATATGATCTAAAAATAATAGGGAGTATCAATATTGAATTCACACCCATAAAAGTACCTTTATTGTATAGTCCATGGAACCTGAGTATAGCCTTTTGCCTCTAATTGTTAGGCAAACCACAACGCTAGTGTGGCCATTCATTGATGCAACCAATTCAAAAGGGGATTGAGAATTAGAATCGCCTCTCCATGCAAAAATAACACCTTCTACAATTTATAAGAGCAATGATACATCATTGGCAAATTGATGTAACTGGGCAATAAACAAAGGGCTCTACAAAAGTAAAACACAAGTCTAATTAAAGAACTCAACTATTCGATTACTGACATATATATGAGAAACTATTAAGTGACTGTATCATTCCTTCTCACCATGGCATGGATGAGCCCTCTAGGTCCATCTAAAGTAAACTCAACACCAATATGAACATTCCAATCCTTCAAAATAACCATAACCAAACAATAAGCTGACATGTTATACTCTCATGCTTAAGCCGTGCAATGACAATGAAATAAAACAAGGATTGAAGAAAATACTTACTGTGATAGTATTTACAACACTTACAAAAACCTATTGGCCTTCATTGATCAAAACCCTAATTTCTCCACCAAGATTGGTCTTATTAATGCATTGACCACTATGGCAATCCCATAAACAAACTTCCCCATTAGTGTTGCAGGGATAAAATTTGTCTAATCTAAAAGGAAGTGCAATTCCTATAATAACCTATTGAAACCAACTTAAGTTAATAACGTGTCGAAAGATACTAACAAAAAGGGTACCACACAACTTCCATCCACTTTATAGGACATCCAAAGACAGAAAAAGGCTTAAGACCAGTCATCCACTAAGTTGATCAACATATGGGACACTAGCATAATTAAAATGCTGTCTATATTTTCCAAATTCAATCACATATTTGGGTTGTATAATGCTCTAACGATGATATAAAAATGTTGTCAAAGGTAAATTCCACCACATCCTCAATTTAATTAAAATGTGATATTGAGAACGTTGTGTAATACGATAATCAAAGCTAAATTCGAACAAAAAAAAGGGAACATTTATTACATTAACAATTTTACATTACATTACACTCTAGTAGTCCTTTCATCTTTGCTACTGTTGAAAACCCATCCCCAAAAAACCATGAATGTAAGTTCCAGCAGTCATCACCATGCCATTTTCGTAATATTTACAGATACTTGGTGATGACTTATGAGTTGACTTAGCAGTGCTTGCTCCACCCCCACTCTTTTTAATCGGTACTTTCTTCAAGTTATGTAAATAGGCATTCTCAAGAGTGGATTGTTCGAACTACTTAGAATAATAATGAGTAGTTGTTGCATAATGATGGATTGTAGATGGTAAAGGTGCTCCACCATGCAAAAACCTACAAGGGTTTCTATTGCATCCCTAGCAAGCCAATATGCATAGGTTTCCCCACTAATACATTCATATCTTCTCACTACTTTTATTGCCATACTATAAAACAGATGTCCTAAATCAGGCATGAAATTCTATGATGACAAATTCTCAATTCCTTATGCTAGTAAGGTCGATTACAAGAGTATGAACAATAGACAATAATAATACAGGATGTGGAAACTTCCACAAATCTCATTGCTTCTCGAATTTTTCACTAAAATACTTCTCAGATGTTCCACTAACATATTAATGAACTTACTACAAAGAACAAAATTGTAAATAGAGGTAGACCATAATTGAGACAAACCAATATTCAGATAAAATTGAATTGATCAGATATTGATTGGCCAAAACCCAAATAACTAATCACCAATCCTTTGAAAAGCCTAAAAAGTAAACTAAAACTAATCTATTAAAAATCTTTTCCACCAACTTTTTACATGAAACTTGATCCTTGTCAATGTAATCATCAATTTAATCAAAGCAGTGACCTTAAAGCCTCGGATATCCACGTGTTATAGATCATTGATCATTGAATAAAACATTCCCCTAAACATCCTTAGATTTATAGAGAAATGAACATGAAAAAAAGGCAAACCTAAGTATGATGAAACTAATGATCCTCACGAAAATGTTCCTTGTTAATGTAAGGACAAGAAATGGTAGAGATAGACTCTAAGGAGCTTCTACTTCAGAAAGGAGCAGAAAGCAGGAGACTCTAAAATGAAACTTGGGAGAATTTTGCTATGTATGAATAGGCCCTAATTGCGATGTGTATTTATAGTCATAGATAGATTGGGCTTTGTGTCCGTATATTATTTACCTAAATTTGAGAGGGATTCTAGTTATTTTCTTAAAAAAAAGGTTTTTTTAGTTTTTGAAATTTGACTATAAGTTATTAATTATCTTTTTATGGCCCCAAAGAAGTGATATTTGCATAATACCCTCTAGGCCTAATAGTGAGCCTGTGAGCTTAGGAGACTTAACGCACGTGTATATACATGAGCGCATAAGGTCTCGTGTATCTTGCTATATATGATTTTATTGTGTAATTCTTAAATAAATACATATTAATACATAAATATTATTTTAAATAACAATAAACATGTAAATAATTTATTTTTATATGTTTTTCTTTCAATATACTAAATAGGTGAGTTCTTTCATAATTAGAGATTATTACATGAATCGAAGCTTGTCATGTATCCCTACTATCAAGTGGAGCAAGTGAAAAGAAGTGGAAAAGAAATTTTTCAACGTAATTCTTTATTGAGTTAGTATTTGCAAATAAATGATTAGACTTAAGTAAGATTAGGTTAGTAATGTCATTGACTATTAATGAGTCATAGATATTTAGTTTTTTACTTTTCAAATGAAGGATTACATATATAAAAGCAAAATAATGTACCCCATTATAATGCACAGAGAAAACTATGTTAACCTCCTTTGAAGTATTGAAAAAATGCATGGATCTTTATTTTTAAAATCTACATGTTACCCCCAATTAACAACTCTCTATTTAAGAATATTCCTTTAAATACTAAAATTTCTTTGAAATTAGGACTTTTAAATGATAATATTTTCACTAACAAAATTGCCCTAATGTAATTATATGATCTTAAATACTTGTTATTCCTTGAAAATGCACAAGTGATGATTGCATCCTCTTAAATTCAAATTGGATGATTTTTTATGGGTCTCATTTATTTAAAATTTATTGATTTCATCCTAAATACTATGTGAGAAATGAGATATAGCCACACATCAATTATTGTAATTTTTTTTATAATCTTATGCAGTTTACTATATTTTTAAAATTTAAATTAAAGGCAAAATAAAGGATAAAACCTACAAGTTGTGGACCATGAACCATTTGTGTTGCAATGATGTAATTGTATTATATATATATATATATATATAATGGAAAAGTGATTTTCATATTAAAATACAACTTGTCCAATTTTTTAACTTTCAATTGTACACAACTTGTAATTT
>JANHAO010008198.1:0-19470 GCA_026873985.1 Saraca asoca | reverse complement strand
GACCCGTACTCGTCGGTTCTGTGTTACAACTACGCCGTGTGCTTGCGGTATTTTTAAAACGTGCAGTAAGTTTGCAGCACATCACTAATTGGGCATTTTTTCTCACTTCTTTTGTTCATTTTCTTTTAAAGAGCAACACTTTAGTTACCCTTGATAATTTAAGGTAAACTTTTGCATCCTAGAGGTAGGAGTTCTCTTTTAGTATGTGGCTTATGTTTAAGTGATGCAAAGGTGTCAGCTAGGCTGACTTGTCCATGTTCAAATTTTAAGTATTTTCATAAATTATTTTCATTTGAGAATATATTCCAACTTGATATTTTGGGAATTTGTTATTTACTCAAAATAGTGCCCACACTTATGTTTTAATTGGAGGTTTTCAATAAGTGTTATGTTGTCAAGAGCTCCTAGGTTCTTGATTCATCATGAAAGGAACCAATTAGTTACACTCTTAAAAAAAATCAGATGTGACAAGATCAGAGTCATCATATACTTGAGAAAAGAGATAAACACAATAGTAAATATAGATTCTATAGATAGTAGATCCTAATGGAATATAAACAATAGCACATGTATAGGTATTAGAGCACTAAAAATAATTTAAATAAGGCAATTAGAAAATTTCTTATGCTAGCCATTCAGATCAAGAATGAAAAGAATAGATCTTCCCCTCCTTCTCTTCAATAGCAACTTCCAGTGGGGCAAGCAAAGAAAACCCTTAATCATAATGTACTAAGTAAAGTGTATGTAGTATTTTGATGTGTAGAGAAGAGGAGGGCCTAACCCTGTTATAAAAGTTAACCTATTTGGGATCCCGTATCAAGAGTTTAGCAAGTTTAGGCCTTGAAACACTCATACTGGGTTAAAATGTATTGAGCCTAAATTTGAGTCAAATGGGTTAGCAAGAAGGCGAAAGGTTAGACCTCAAAACTGGGTCGACTAATCAATTGACAATTAATGACCAATCAAATGGTCTGGTTGGTAGACTGATAATAAGTGATCGATCGACCAGTCAACCTCATGGGAGACACAAAACCCTGGTTATGCAGAATTGCAAAAGATGCAATCCTATATAGGCCAGAAAGCTCTATACTAGCCAAAGTGAAGCTAGAGGAAGGTCCTAGTGATACATCAGGTCAAAAAAGTTTATCAAGGTAATTTAATTGGTTAGAAATATGTTATAAGTCATTCTGATTTCATTAGTACTTAGAAAGTTGGTTTTGGTTGGTATGTTTTGCTTGTGCAAGGATTACATCAATTTCTTAATAGATCAAACTATCAAAACAATCATACGTGGGATTTTAAAGGGAAAAATCTTTCCACATTATGTCAGTAAGGATTTCTATCTTGACTGACTCCATTTTTGTACATAGCTATATCAATGTATAATTTTCAAAATTACCCAAACTTTTTTTGTGTGTTAAAACTTATGAATAGAGCTAAGTAAAAGAACATGATTTTAGAGATGGTCCCATGGACTTGTTTTATATATGTATATGTGAAGGTTATGAATATGTGTAGTGGACTAGATTAGGGTTGGAAATAGAGACTAGTAAGATATAAGAAATTTTGACTTTTTCATATAAATAAATTATTGTATGAGCGATAAAGGAATAAGTAAAATAAATGTAACTACTTAGTCAACAATCAGCATTAGTGACATGAGTAAAATGTTTAGAAAGCTAAGAGATAGATGATACATTAAGTATAGATCAGGTAGATAAATTAGAGAAAGGTAGCATGGTACATGCATAGAAATAGTTCAAGCCAAATAGTTCTTTAGACAAGAATTAATTGTGTTTGTAACTAGTTCAAATAAATAAGGGTGATCTATGTGTATTAGGGAGATGATTTAGCTATACTCAGTTTATAACCTTGATAGGTCACCATTAGGAAGTAAGTAAGTAGAGACATATGTGATCAGGCATGGTGCAGGAGGACATATCTTTTAGTTCATGTTATGGTCATCAACCATTTATGTTCATTGCTCTCTCCCTATGACTTGTCGGACTAGTGTGTGATTGTATGTGAAATAGATGTACCTTGCAGGGTAGGAAAGTATGTGAACTATATAACTATAAGTGAACTGTATAACTAAGTTATGCAAGTAATAAGATCTAAGGATCAAGATAGATAATGACTACTGTTGCATTGTGGATGGTGATGTGTTCCACCCAGATACGATACATTATGGATGGTGATTTGTTTCACCTAGACCATATGGATTAGTGCCATTTGGATATAGTGATTTGTTCAATCCAAATGTGATATATTAGATGATCCACTATCCCTTGAATAGGTTTATGTGAAATACATGTTCTAGAAAAGATTTAGAAAAGGATAAAGACTATGTATAATGCATGATAGATGGATTAGGATAAGGATTATGATTTTCATAATATGAAAAGATTCTATGTCTCAAGAAGGCTAAAAATAGTAAAGATGTATAGTTATATGGTAATAACAAATGATAAGTATTATAATATTTAGAATTGCATGACATATATGTGAACATGCTGTATGACTATGGATGTATATACATAACTTATATATTATGTGTAGGACCAAAAAGAATTTCCACCAAAATTGAGGCGGAGGTCTTCTGCTCATTGAGTACTTAGGATGTACTTGTCCCTTAATTATTAACATGCAGATGTTAGGCGTTGTGTAACATCCTGCTGTTATCAAAATTTATTTTGGTGATAAAATGACTTTTTGAAAAAATTCAAAAAGGGAAATTTGAATTCTTTTTTAGAATTTCAGAATTATAAATTTTGAGTTATAAGTGACCCAAAAGTAGTAGAAATTGATTATATAAATTTTAGAAATCATTTGAAGAATTGATCAATGTTCAAGGAAAAAAATTTGCAATTTTGAAATTTTATTTTTCGAAAAATTTCAAAAATTTGAAACAAGGGTTACGAATATTGAATAAGCATAAAATTATAGTCATTATGAAGGTTCTAATTTAACTAATTTGTATTAAAATTTTGTGATTTTTGGCACTTGATAAGTGTTTTAAATTTGAGTTCAAAATAGAAGAAATCAGAGAAATTATTCAAAAGGAAAATGGTCAACTTGTAAATAGTGAGGAGTTGACTTATTTTTCCCCCCAAAATATCCCTTTTTCAGCTTGTTCACCTTGCCTCTTAAGCCATTTCAACACACTCACCACCCATGCAGAATTTTTCGTCATCATCTTCTTCTTCTTCAAGTTTCTTCTTTTTCTTTCTAAACTTTCACTTTTTCTCTCTTCAAGTTAGCTCTCAATCTTACTTGTTATTTTCTCATATTTTTATTGCTAAATCCTCTTATCTTCTTCTTCATTTTGACATCAAAATCACACTAATTCATTAAGTATAACTTAAGTTATGAATTTTTGATCAAAATCACACTAATTCATTAAGTATAACTGAAGTTATGAAATTTTGAAGTTTTTTATCACTATTTATGATACTGTTCAACTTATGAATTAATCTAATTTTTTTGGACATTTTAGAGCTCCAATTTGTTAGATATAGCTTAATTTATGATATAGGAATCATAATTTAATCATATAGGATTAGGTAATGAAAGAAATCTATGAAAAAAAAAAGATTAGAAGCTAATATGCTTTTACTTTTTATTTTGAAGAGCATAGAAGATTTTGATGAAATAGTTGTAGTTTTTTGTGTTCAAACTATTGTGGTCAGTGTTACTTACCCTTTATGAATTATGATGTGATTGCTTAAGATCTATTGATTTGTGGTGAAAGTTAGTAAAAAATGGGTTTTGTGATGATATGATGAAATTTGAGGATTAAATGGATAATAGGAATGCTAATGAGTATATATTGAAATAGTTGAGTTTATGTTTGTTTATGCTTCCAGAAACATGGATAATAAGATCATGTAGTATGTCTTTATGTTGGAAATGGTTTCCCCTATTTTTCTACTGTTAATATGCAAAATCTGCTTGTACAAGTTGAATTGCTCCATTTTAAACTAAACCTATGATCATGTTCGCAGAAACCCAATAATTTTTCTTGACTGATTTGAATCAAATTTCAAACTAGGATCTTGCAATTTGAATTAGCCCATCCTACCCTGTTTTTCCATTTTGATCATGGTTTTGATTATGTTTGAAATTATACTTCCAAAAAATTTTCAAAATTTGGCGAGCAAACTCACATTTTTTACTGTATTTTCTGGAGTTGAAATGAGTCCTTTCACAAATAAGTTTCCAATTCTAATCATGATCATGCTTGTTTTTCTTCAGTGATTCTAATCGTGATTCTGATTACATTTTTATCAAATTTCACATTTTCAATAAATATTTATTTCTTTCTAGCCTTTATTTTAATTCCTTGAGTTACTTTCATAATAAATAGGAGACTATAAAAATGTAATTCATAAGTTAATAACCATGAATTGAATTATAATACATGATAGAACAACTAATTAATGAATTTATAAATCAAAGTTTTATGAGATAAGAAAGTATGAGGATAATAGTGAATGACTATGAATAGGAAATGCAATATTGTGAAGATATGATTGTTGTTGGATTTTTGATCATATACAATGAATGATTATATGGTGCAAATCTTGTTTATGTATGTGAAATATGAAATAACACATAATGTTATGAATGATGATGAAATATGTTGATATGATATTTATGAGATGTCCATTATGAGAATGGAATGATGATTAAAAACTTGAAAGCTCTTTAAGGCTTGATATGAGAATGATGGGTTGTGATGGGAAATAATGAACTGGATCTTGGATCTGTGCATTTTAATATGGTGGAGGGGCATAAGGCGGGTGTTGAAGAGAAAAGGCTAGTTTTGTGTGAGATAAAGTGAGATTGGAGTAACAAGGAGGGTAATAATTGAATTATGACTACAAACTGTATGATTTGTATTGTTGTTACATGACATGTTGAAATATGATATCATGAAATTGATATACATTATAAATTCGAAATGTTGACATATGGCCATGAGATCCAGAATTGGCCTAGAATGGTTTAATATACTAAGAAATGCATATGATGGATTACCTCTGTGGTAAGTCTTTGAATATGTCATAATCCTTAATGGAAATGACATAAATACTAGCTATTTATTGATAGTATGTATACATGTGTATGAATGTCAGGCTCTTGTTGTGTGATAAATTTATATCTTTGGTACGTATCTATCTCACAGAGCCCCAGATTAATTATTCTGTGAACTATTTTTCATATACTCAAGAATTAATGGTCAAACCCCTACTAAAGATCAAGATGGATAATCAATCAATGGAAATTACAGTTGATACATTCACCACTATGATCGATAGTCCATTAGGAGTATATGAAGTTAAGATATATTATATCATAATCTTAAACGTGGTTGGTTGCGAGGTATTACACAAGGTAGAAATCATCCCTTTATAACCCTTGAACATGTTATTAATGATGACTATGGGATGGTTTGATCCTTAAGGGATCCACCATCTAAGTTTCTTTTTTATAATCTTTTAAAAATGCGCATAGCATGGCCATCAAATTTTTTAGGACAGATTTAGTCTAACCTATACTTTTGAATCCTTATGTGTTATAGGTTAGAGTAACTTCATTTTGTGGTGTCCCTAAAGGAACCTGGGATGTTGTAGGATAATGTTTGTAGAGCTAGCCAAGAAGTTGTAGTTGCATTTTGGTACAGTTACAATTTGACATTGAAAGAGACAAGTGCCTTATCGGGCAATGGCTCTGTACATAATGTAATTCTAAGATATTATATATATATATATATATATTAGTGGTTTGTGATCACATGATTTCCTTTCCCCCTCTTATCCAATCAATTTGATTTGCTTGCATATTACTGAAACTGAGTGAACCATGGTTTTAATGAAGTAATAAAATCAAAATACAGGCTAGTGATTATCAATGAAAGGATTGATGTTCACATTGGTCATGACCAAGTGTCAAGGTCATGACACTTTGGATGTGTAGTGTCATATAGAGGAGACTTTTGTGAATATGTGAACATCAAGTATGCGGCTTTTGATTGTACTTTAGTGATGCTAATTGCTTAGTCAGACTGATCTGAGTTAGTGTTATATTTTTTGGAAAAGTATATTTTCTAAATTAAAAAAACTATGTTTAAATTATGTTTTCAGACAAAACTTATCATGTTCTAAAATGTGCATAATTATAATTATTGCATTATTTTCATAATTTTATTGCATTATTTTCATAATTTTCAAAAAGGATGAATATTTTTTGAAATGATAAAAAGGTTCAGGATTCTTAAGTCACCAATTGATGATTTGAATGGGTCATATGCCCCAATTTTGGCAATATGACATACCTACACTTAGTTGCTATTCTCATCAATCCAATAAAGCATAAAAATAATGTTTGTAATAAATTTGATCACTTAATAAAAAAAGTGGACATTATAAAAAACAAATTCTCTAGTGTCATAATTCAGCTAAGTTTTGCAAAACATAAAGTAGACCTAATTAATGCTAGTTCACAATTAGGAATAATTCTAACAATTTTCCACTTGGATACATTAATTGTAATTTGTTTGATTTATTTTATAAAACATTTTATTTTCAAAAGGACTCTGAGGCTGAAGACTAATTTAAAATATATATGGCCATAATTTTGAAGACACATCACTCTAGAGATGAAACCTTAAAAAAACTTAGTTCAATATAGCTAATGATACTAAATCATAGTGGCGGTTGCATTCTTTACTAATTCAAGACCTTCTATGGTTACAAATATCATAAACCACACAAACTTTGTCATTGATACGATAGTGTAGCATGATGGGTAACATCAAATTTTTGACCAAAATAAGCCATGCTTATCTTTCATGTCAGTCCTCAATGATTTCTTAATTACAATCTTGATGATGAGTAAGAGAAATTAACTAGCAATATCTAAAAAAAAAAACTAAAAATCCAAATATGGAATTGATTAAAAGACAACTAAATAAGCTTAGGAGCTAATGATTGACATCGAGTCTTAGTCCTTATAAAATTCAATAATCAATACATTATCTAATTAGATAATACATGTATCTATAAAGGAAACATAAAATGCATATATTGCATATCAAAAGCATAATTAATGTACCTATATTAACAAAACAAATATGTCAAAGATATATTAAAAGGACATATAAAACCAAAGTACATGAGAGTAAGTCATACAAGGATCAAAATGCTCGCACTAACTAAAAATATCAAAGGAACCCACAATATGCATATGCTCAACATGTTTTTGTATAATCGTAGGCCTAAGACCTTTGATTAATGGATCAACTAACATAGCATTTGTGTGAATGTGCTCTACTATTATGTCCTTTTTCATTATAAGATCTTTGACCATAAGGTATTTTAACTCCAAATGTTTGGATCCATTGGAACCTTTATTGATTTTGGTGAAGAATAATGCGTTATTATCATGGTAAAGCTTAAGTGATCTGGCTATAGGATTAACAACTTGTAATCTTAAAATGAAATTTCTCTATCAAATTGCTTGCAAAGTAGCATTGTAATAGGGCAACAAACTCTCTGCTAAGGTTTCTTTAAAACTTACCTAAGATACAACACCATTAGCCATCATGAAAATTTAACGTAAAGTTGATTTCATATCATTATTGCATCTAGCAAAATCTAAATCAATATATCAAATTACTTCTAGGTCTATAAACAAACATATAATCCTTGATCTTTTACATATACCTCATCATCTTTTTGACAACACACTAATGATCTCTTCTAGGGTTTGATAAATGCTCATCAAGAATGCTAACTACAAAAGCCAAATTTGGTCTAGTGAAACTTGAGTATACATCAAACTTTTGATTGCACTTGCATAGGGGGACAAATTTGCATAGATTATTTCTCAATGTCATTTGCAATGCATTACTTGTTACTAAACTTATCGCCTCTGACTATTAGAACATCCCTGAGTTCACAAATTTTCAATTCAAATCTTTTAAAAATTTTGTCAATATAAGCTCTTTAAGACAATCCTAACAAATTATGAGTTATATCTCTATGAATCTATATCGTCAATATAAATAATGCCTCTTTAAGATCATTCATGTCTTTTTGGGTCTCATGTAACAACCCTAAGTTGTTATCTAGTAAATTGTCATCAACATATATTATAAGGAAAATGAAATTTCTCATACTAACATTTAAGTAAATACATTAATCAAATTTAATCGCAGTAAAATGCAATGAAGTAACCATCTCATCAAATTTCAAATAAACACTATCATAAAGCTTGCTTTAAAATATATATTGACTTTCGTACTTTTTACACCATATGCTCGCTCCTATTACATGAAAACCTTTAGGTTAATTCATATAAAATTCCTCCCTAAGATCACTATTAAGTGAAGTTGTTTTGACATTTATCTAGTGAAGCTCCGAGTCAAGATGTCCTACTAGTGCCATAATTATCTTGAAAATTCTCTGGAAGATAATGGGGACAAAGTTTTAGTGTAATCAATTCCCTTTCTTTAGGTGAAAACCTTAAATACCAATATGAATTTAAAGCATTCAATTATGCCATTTTAGTTCTTCTTGGTCTTTTGAACCTGTTTGCATCCAATTGAACACTTTGCTATTTTTAGGAAGATCAATCAGCTATCATGCTTCATTGTTGATCAAAGACTAAATCTTCTTTTTTTATGACATTTATCCATAGATCAGATGGTGACTACTTACAACTTGATTATAAGAGGTTGGATTAATGACATGTCCAATATTATAATCACTTTCACCAAGGTGGACAAAGTAATTATCATATATTGTTACCCTTCTCTGTCTTATTAACCTACTCATCAAGGATCTACTTTATGGGTTCAATAAGTTAAAGATCTACTTTATAGGTTGAATAGGTTGAGTAGGTGTGTATGCAATACTTTGATTAGGCAAAGGTAAAGGGATAGTAACAATCTCATTTTATGTCTCAAGGAACCTTTGACTCAGCCAGACATTAGCAACATCAAGCTTAAGAAATTTTGCTGTCATAGAATCAACTAATTTGGTACATCTTGTAGGACAGTAGAACCTATATCTTTTTGCATGTTTAGATATCCAATGAAGTAATAAGGGACTGACCTTGGATCAAGCTTCTTTTTAAATGAATTGTAAACTTCAATCTTAGAAAGATAGCCCCAAACCTAAAAGTGATTTAGACTAAGTTTCCCATTGGTCTAAAGCTCAAAGGGTATTTTAGGAACTAATTTGCTAGGAACTTGGTTAAAGATGTACAAAGAAGTTTTGATGGCCTCACCTAATAGCAAATCGATTTTACTCATCTTACTCCTCGTCATATCTTTAAAAGTGCAATTACACCTTTCAGTGATGCCATTTACTTATGACTATCCAACATGATATATTAAGTAACAATTCTGTAGTCATATAAGAACTTGGCAAATGATCCCATGTGCTACTCAGACATAGTATTTTGCCATAATATTGACCATTGAGTCATATTTCATAATCTTGATGACTTTTTCTCATTGCTTTCTACTTCAGTCTTGAGAAATTTAAAATTTTTAGGAGAATTAGAATTTTCATTTATCAAATACAAATAACCATATCATGAAAAGTCAACAATGAAAGTGATAAAATAATGACTAGCGTAGATAGCAGGAGAAAATGGTTTAGATATATCAATATGAATGATCTCTAAAAGGTGAAATCTACAAGGTGGAGCCTTTCTTTATGATCTTATTTGACTTACCCCTAATGCAGTCCACATAAGTTTCAATATTATCAAAATTAAGAAAAGGAAGAATATTGTCTTTTACTAACCTTTCCACCCTTTCCCTAGATATGTGTCCCAAATGCCTATGCCAAAACACTGATGATCTTTCCATAATTCTAGACCTTTTTGAAATAACATTTTCAACATTTAAGGAAGCACAAGGACTATCAATAGCCAAAAGCAATCTATATAGGCCATTATCAAAAATAACAAAGCCAATAGACTCAAAATTTAACAAAATATCAACTTTGCCACTACCAAAAAGAAATTTATATCCAAGCTTATCTAACAGAGAAATTGAAACCATATTATGTCTAAGAATAAAATGACATTTCCTACAAATTTAACTTCAACTTCAAGATCATTCCGCACTTTAAGCTTGAACTCTCTCTTACTTGGTCTCCGCTTGTTTATGAACCTTTGGAATGTAATTGCAACATGTTTTGTAGAACCACTATCAAACCACCATGAATTTATTGAGATACTAACTAAATTAGATTGAAACAAGCTAAGGCTAGGGGTTTACCTTCCTTATTGTTCTTTTTCTTTTTTAACCAAGACTGGAACTTAAAGCACTCATTCCTCTTATGACCTTTTTTTTTATTATAATGATAATAAACCATATTCTTTCAAATGAAACCTTTAGGATCTCCTACTTGTGGATTAAGACCAGTATTATTATTATTATTATTATTATTTCCATTCCTCTAGGCTTCTTAAGACTTATGTGGATTATTCTTGGGAGTATGAGATTTGGGTTTCTTTTTCTTATTCAATAGACTCTTGCTAGGAAAAGTTTTAGAATGTATAAAAAATACTCAGTTCACTCTATTATTTTTTTAGTATGTCATCTTTACCAACACATTTGGTAATTAGCTCATTTATTTTCTTGGGTCACTCGAAGTAATGTAGGTTATTTTGATCTAGCTAACTAAAGGTAAAGAGTTTAGGGCATATGGGATAAGAAAAGAATTAGGCAAATAAATTTTCAAGGCTTTGTGTTTGATTTGGAGATGAACTATTTTGATGATGAATTCCATGACACTCCTAACATTGTCATATCCCATGGTTGTTAGATCCTTCATTAAGCCTTTATAATCAGCATTGTCAGACACTTGATACCTTTGGCTTATAGCTTTAAAGAATTCCATGGCCTTTCTGGATTCTAGCAAACCACTTAAGAGATGTTCAAGGATAGACATTTTGATGGTAATAAGGCTAAGTATGTAGGACCTTTCCTATCTAGCATAGTGTTCCCTTTGTTCCAAATACTCTCAATAGTTGGCATTGGTGGCTCATGCTCGTGCAAAGTTGGATCAACATTTACAATTCTGAGAACAAATTCTATGCATTGCTTCCATCTCTTATAATCCATACCATTCAGAAGTTTGATGGTTGCAGAGTTATTGTTATAACAAAAAAGATTGTATACAATACCATAAAAATGCATTATAAATAATAAAAAATACATCTAGGAGTGCATAAAAAACCACTACATCCTTCCTTTGGATAGAGAATGAAACATGCAAGACCTTTCCGTCCATAAAGCCAATCAAGACAATACTTTACTATTGAGAATTCATCCTCTTTGTGCAAATAAACTCTCAATAATAAAGTATGTGCAAAAATAATAAATGCTTTAGCAAGCTATATTTAATTAAACACACAACAACTCTATTGAGCATGTAATTGCATGAAGGAATGAGAAACCAATCTCTAAATATTCTGAAGCCCTTTTGGATTAATATGAATAATTTCACTTTAGTGATAATTATTCAAATTAATCCATAATTCTCCCAAAAAAAAACCTAGGATATAAAGAAAAGGCAAAAACTATCATACAAATAAATTTTCAAAATTAATTATTTGTAACATATGATCAGTCCATAATGGGAGGCTAAGAAAAAGCACCAATATCAATCATAAGGGCCCCACATTACATTAAAAAACAAAATCTCAAGCTTAATTAGGCATAAAACATTTAAAGAATACATTTTTATTATTATGACTAACTTTCAAAAGGAAAGTGCATATCACATTGGTGCATCCAAGGAAAGTGAGTAGTATTAGTATAAGGTAGGCATATTATAGTATTTTTCTAGAAAAGTTCATATTTTTATTTTGTTGGAAAATAATTTTAAATAATTCAAAAAACATAAAATTATATCATGTAGCAAAAAAAAGAAATTAAAAAATATAGAAAAATAACTGTGAAAAGTGGAGAGTAATGATCAAACAACCGCTAAAAAGGGAGCCGTACAAGGCACCATGTGGGCTTTGCCCAAAGTTGCATCAGTACCTTTTTCTTCTAAGAGTCTGAATGCTGAATGAGCTATCCATCATTGAAATCCAACTCCAAACTCCTTTAATATGCTTTTGAGGTAGCTCTGACATGAAGTCACCAACAGACAGTAGGCCTCCACCAACCGATCATCATTTGACCCATAAGCTGGAGAAAAATGGCCAAAAATCATAATCCAAATCATTCTTTCAATATGCAAAAAAGAAGAAGATAAAGTTCATAATTTAAAATACCTTAATTTGGCTAATGCATTCTAGATTCTCAATGGGTAACTTATGTCTAATAAAGCCTTATGAAAATTGTGCTCTAAAACATAATAATTAAGATAAACTAAAAGTTCTATATCATGAATCCTAAAACACTATAAGAAATTTAGCATTCATCAAGGGATATATCCCTAACTAAAATTCAAAAATCCATCACTTTTTCACATTTAACAAGGGAAAATGTCTGTCACTAAGTCATTGTTAAAAGCCTTCTCACCAATTTTTGTAATGGAAATTGTTCATTCCCTTGCTAGTTAGAAAATGACCTTTTTCCTCACAAATGTCAATAAATCCCTTGCTAAAATTAGGGAAAAAGAAGTAGATAAGACTTATGTTTCAGTAGGGATTATCTAGGAAAGTTGACTCTTACTAAGTTTAGCTAGACTTTGTTTGTAGCTAATCCCTTTTGAAACTAAGGAAATATAGTAGATACAGGTTTTGTTTTGCTAGAGATTAGCCAAGGAAGCTAGCCCTCACTAAATTTAGTGAGGGCTTTTTTCCCAACTAATCCCTTGCAAACTGGCTAGATTAATTACTTGCAAAGATGCACACAACTAGGTCTTTGTGTTGAATAGCTATTCTCTTATGTTATATGAAACTTAATTTACTTTCTCTTAAGCTTAAACTAATTGTATGAAGGTATACTAGTTTCACATGTTTTTCTTTGGTTTTATTTTTAATACTTGGTTAGTCTACCCTAAATTATCATGCTCCTAACTTTTATCACTAGATCATTTTCCATAATGCTTTCACATGAAGTTTCGATGTGTCAAAGCATATTTATTCATAGCAACCATTTTATATTTTCACAAAGGATATAACATCTTTTCTAGCTTTGTAAAATTTGTTTTCTTACCTTGACAAGTTAGAGGAAACTAAATATAATGTTTTACATGTTGAAATTATGAAGTGATATGTATTTTTGATAGATACCATTTTTTTTGGGTAAGTTATTCACTTTCTAAGTTTCACTGAAACTTATCCCATTTTCTTTAAGAATGTTTTTAGGATTCAAGATGACTCACTATTGAGAAGACTAACTTGTTGGAGACTTAAGATTTAAGCTTGGAGGAGATATTTAGTAGTTGAACTATTGGTCACATGCCTGTGTTATAAGTTATCAAATTATGTTGTCATATGTCATGTGGTGTTATGTAGTCTTAATTGTCTGTATAGGTGCTAGGTAGGGCTTATACCCCTCTATTATTAATTTGGCCTACAACCCAATGTCTGAAAAATAGAGGAAATTTTATCAAATTTTCTATAGAAATTCATTTATAATATGAATGAATAAGTTTTTTCTTGATAATCTTGTGTAATTGGTTCTTTAAGATCTTTTTTTTATTAAATGTGCATTGTTGTTTATATAAGTTAATTGTGAAATGTAGGGCTTGTCAGGAGTTGTCTTCAGACAATTTACCATGCCAATCATGCCCCAAAGTTAGTATGTGACGAAGTTGGTATCAGAGCATAGTTTAGAGTCTAGGTGTATGAGTCTTTAACTATCAAATAAGGGATAGACATACTACGTTCATGTTAGTGTGTTTGAGACCATGAAGTATAAAGAGGAAACATCAATTCCCACTCCAAGACATATCATAGATCTCTACAAATTGTTAGACCATAAGTTAACATGTATTACCATTGCCTAATCTTACCTAAAATTCTTGTCAACAGAAGCTATACTATTTAGGAATTGAATTTTACCTTCCCTGAGGACACCTTGATATTAAGGTGCCTAATTCAACTTTGTATGGTCTTCACCTCCATCAATCATTTTGAGCGTAATTTCATTGAGCTTTTTTTTGTGCATTTTCATACGTTCCCCAATCTAGCGTTATAAGTTCAATCTTAATGCTATCCTTTTCTAATGTTGGATTAATGTGTAATTTTGAATGAATAGCCTGATATGATCCTTAAACCTTTCTATGAGTTAGATGAAAGTATCCAATGGAAAAGTTCAAAGTTCCAATTGTAAGAATATAGATAGATTGTTACATAAGATTGAACCGTAGGAAGACCTAAATCCTAAGTCAAAGAAAGAATGTTAAAATGAATCTTATGTTAGTTTTCTAAGTTAATGAGATGAGCTTGATCTAATTAGTGAATGCACATTGAAATACTTGACTACTCAATTCATTCCAAACAAAAGTGCTATTAGTTTTGTACTAATTCAATTCTTTAGACATCTAAAATATTGTGTAAAACTTTTGAAACTTTCCTTTTAATGATTTTCTCACCCAAATTTCCTATGCTATTCTCCATGATGAATACAATACAGATGCATTTTATATCCTTTATATACTTATACTTTTGTCACATTCATGTATTTAATTAGATACTTGCGATTGGTTTTTTGGTTTAATTAGTTTTTGAGCTTAATTGGATTAATTCAATAATTTGGAGCTGTTTCAGGTTTTTAGGTGTTTCTTAAGTTTTGGACTTTGGTTTTTGGTGATTCATTTGTCTTTGGAAAGATAAGAGGATGCTCTACAAATTTCATGAAGAGTCTTAAGCCCAGTTAAGCCATTTTGAAGGGCAAATTCAGCTTAACAGTTGAAACAAAGTGATGATTTACTAACCTAAATCCAATTTTAGTTTTTTGACAACAAGTGGAGCTTTAAACCTTATTTTAATGAAAAAACCACAACCTTTATGAAGGGTTTTAAGTGAAACTATGCTGTTTTAATGAACTTTGAAGGTTGTGGATCCAAATGACAAATTCTATTATGAGTTGGACTGCTTTGTAAAAGTGTTTTGATTTTTAGCCCACAAGTTGAGCGAGGAATAGAATTTTTGAGCAAGTTTATGGCCATTGGATTGCTTAGATATGGAGTTATGATTCCTATGAAGAGACCCATATCCAATTATACTTCTTTCTAGCCCTATTCAGTAGCCTAAGTAGAGAGAGAGAGAGAGAGTAGTGAGCTTATATAAAAGCCTAGTTGAGACCTAATTGTTTCATTATTTAACATTCTTTTTCTTTCCTCTACTATTATAAGAAGAAGGAGCTTTACCAGGGCAAGAACAACAATCCCTTTAAGGTCTTCTATTTTCTTTGATTTTTGTTTTTATTTCTATTTTAATGTGTAGCTAAACCTTTCATTCAATCTAAAGAAAGTTCTACTTCAATTTTTTTGTTAATTGTGAGACTTGTTTCTTTTGTTAATTTGTTCCCAATTTGATTTCCTTGATTATCTACTTTAACTCCATTAATTGCTTTGGATGATTAATTAATAAGATCCATTAATTAATTGTTCATCATAATTTATTGCTAGCTAAACTTCTATAATAAATGTTGTTTATGGCTATTTGGCTTGAGTACCAATAAGGTTTTTGATTATGTATTAGAATTATCCTAGAGAACTGAGTGTAACTAATGAATTTGTTACTGGGGTGA
Source organism: Saraca asoca (assembly GCA_026873985.1). NCBI lineage: Eukaryota > Viridiplantae > Streptophyta > Magnoliopsida > Fabales > Fabaceae > Saraca > Saraca asoca. The sequence goes on along the minus strand of JANHAO010008198.1, from coordinate 3,731 downwards.
TTTTATTAATCTATCTTGGTAATTTTGGGTCTCTTCCTGGATGCTACCCTACTTCTCTGGCAACCAGATCGGTTCTTTCTTCTTTGTCAACTCTCTATTCAATTGTTGTAACTCCAACTAGTTCATCGATGTTGGCACAACTGGGATAAGGTTGGAACTTGTTTGGTTCACATTGTAGCTCCCCTGTTCAGCCACCTTTAACTCCCTCTGCTTCTGACGACTTTCCCAGCCACCATGGGCTACTTTGATTGTTGCCATGCTTTTCTTCTAGCCAATACCTCTCCATGTGGGAAAGTTGTTCTATCCTAACTCATCGTTCCAATTTGTTTCCTTTGGCAACTAGTGTTTCTAGCCAGTCTACTTGCCGACACTGCCTTGGTAAGTGGCTAACCGGTCCTGTGATCCTTTCGTTCAGTCAGAAGCTACTAGTGACTTGCTAGAAGTATTACATCAACTGCTCAAACCCTTTTTCTCCTCATTGGAGTGCAAAATGCTGCTGCACGGTGGCCAAAGCTGGCCATTCCTACCAGCTAGTGAACATTGGTGATCCCCCTTAGCCAGAGATTTGCAAATTGACCTCTTCTTTTCCTTTACTCAATTGGAACCCTAACCCAGTGTCAAACTAATGAGTATACTTTTACCCTCTTCTAATCTAATTTTTCTTGTGTTGACTTTGTTCTAGGATCAGATTCATGAAATTAAATATATCTTATGATAATTCTAAAAATTTATTTTGTAGGTTGGTTAATGATGTGATTATTGGGTTGTAGTGAGCTAGTTGATCAAGCTACTTTGAAAAGTTATGGTTCAAGAATTTCAACTTTTACCTTTATGAGGTGAGTAGATAATCCTACTTTTTTATGAATCCCTTTTTGTAATACAAAACAATTTTTGTTTATTTGAAGCATTATAATTTCTGAGTAATTGGATTATTGATGTTAGCTTGTCTTGAAATTTTAACTATATGATGTATATTTGAAAATGATTTACAGTAGCATACTTATTCATTTTATATTAATTACTAATTATGGAACTAGCGATTACATTTTGCCATGATATTGAATTTATGATATTCCTGAATCATATGTTATTTGAAATGATTGACAATATTTTTTGACCATTGATATCATGAACTGATTAGAACTATTTCTTATTTCTGGATATATAATACTTTCGATTGATTACTTGTTTTTGAAATTCTAAATCCATGGAAATTCCTTAGAAAACCCTCAAGTGCACTTGTGATTATAATTATATCTATTAGAGGAATAAGAGGGAGAATATTTGATAGGAGCATAAGGTATATTATGATGATATCTGTTAGGTACAATTACCTTTAGGAATTATCCTTTAGATTCCAATTACATTTCAAAATTCTAGAATCTTGTTGATACTTGAATATTTGTAAATTTCAAAAGATTTTAATGAATTTCTTGTGTTTTTATCTTGATGAATAATTCTCCTTATGTTATACTTTGTTTCAAATTTTGATTTGTTGATTAATGTACTTATTGATATTACTCTTTTGACAAATTAAAACATTTGACTTTATTTTAGATTATTTCCATTAAACTGTTAAGTTTATCTTCACAAATGCATGCTTAACTATTTAGATTTCTAAACATAAATTGCTTCTAAGTTTTGGTTTTTCCAAGGGATTATCTGCTCAATGAGTTTCTATGAAACTCACCCTATTTTTCTTCCTATTTTCAAATCTTGAAGCCACCCCTACCATCCATCCTCACCCACCTAGTTCAAAATCTACTCCTTGATTGAGTAGATTACTTCTTGTAGAGTTTAAAGGTATATTGATGGTGTAAATTTTGGCAGTTGGTGTAGTTGAAATGTACATATGTTTCACTGGTTGATTGCCTAGGAGTTTATAGACTTTGTGTTGTCTAGGCTGCTATAGTTTTGATTTTGATGTACATGTTGTGTATAAGGCATGTAACCCTTATTTGTTGTATTGGTCTTGTGTCCAAGAGTCCCAAAAATAGAGGAAACTCTATAGGATTTTTGATAAAAATTAAATTAAAGTATTTAATTAATGCATCTATTTGGTAGTAATTTTGATTAAGTTGTGTCATATTAGGAACATTTCTGCATTGTTAGGCTTGTAGAGGATTTCCTAACGGTGACCTTCTATAGCGGTCACGTGTCGTGGATCGGGGCATGGCAGGGGAATAAGGGGAGTATATCTGTTAAGAGCATAAGGTGTCTAAGGATGATTGATATCTATTAGGTATGATTACCTTTAGGAATTATCCTTTGGATTCTGATTGTATTTCAAAATTCCATGCTTTTTCGATACTTGATTACTTGAAAATTTTGAAGGACTTTAGTGATTTTCTTGGGTTTAGCTTATGATGAATATTTTTCCATAATGTTATATTATACCTTATATTTTCACTTGTCAATTATTATATTTACTAAACTTAATTTTATTGATGAACTGAAGTTTCTAAACTATTTGACTATTTTTAAATTGTTGATTATATCCTTACAAAAGTATGTTTCACTACTTAAATTCTGATTATGGATAGCAAATTGAATCTTGGTTTATCAAGGGATTATTTGCTCATTGAGTTTTTGTAAAACTCACCCCATTTTCTTCCTTGTTTTTTAGATCTTGAGGCTTATCCCACCATTCACCCTCATTCGTTCAAACCAGAGTTTGCTTCTTAAGTGAGTAGATTCCTTCTTGCAAAGCTCAATGGTATGATGGTGGTTTGATTTTGGAAGTTGATATAGTTGAAATGTACATATGACTCGCTTGTCTACTGTCCAATAAGTTATAGATATTGTGTTGTATGGGCTTTTGTAGTCTTGGTTTTTATTGTACAGATTGTGTGTGGGGCATATAGTCCTTGCTTGTTGTACTGGCACTACAACATTTTTGACTTTTGGCAACGGCCAAAAACCGTTGCCTAAAGTCTGAAAATCGTTGCTTAAAAGAATAGGCAACGGTTTTTAGCCGTTCTCTTATCAAGCACTACCTATTCTTTTAAGCAATGATTTTTTTGGAGTTTTTGGCAACAGTTCAAAAAATCGTTGCCTATTCCTCAGGTATAGGCAACAGGTTTTCATTTTTTATTTGGCAACGCTTTCGCATCGTTGCTAGAATAAAAAAAAACTGTTGCCTATTGGCAATAATAGGCAACAGTTTCTCACCATTTCTAAATAAAAAAATCGTTGCCTATTCTTTTGTTATAAGCAACGGTTGATAAAAAACTATTGTCTATTAGCAATAATAGGCAACGGTTTCTCAACATTGCCAAAGAAAAAATGAAAAAAACATTGCCTATTCTTTTGATATAAGCAACAGTTGATAAAAAACTGTTGCCTATTAACAATAATAGGCAACGATTTCTCTCAATAGGCAATAGTTTCTCTCCATTGTCAAATAAAAGTGAAAAATTTGTTGCCTATTGCTTAATTATAGGCAACGATTTTTTTATTATAGGCAACAATTTTTTATTTTTATTTGATGACGGTAAAAAACTGTTGCCTATTGTTGTCAATTATATTATATAATCAAAAGCATTTATTTAATTTGTATTTGTCATATTTTTTTAAACTTAATTTAAAACATGCATAAAAAAGAAAAATCAAAACATTCATTTCATTAAAAATAATTAAGGCATTCATTTTATTAAAAGAAGTGTTAAATACAATTGAGTATCTATTGTTTCAATCTCAAAGTACAATTTTACCTAAATAATTCCCCTCAA
>JANHAO010008197.1:0-19453 GCA_026873985.1 Saraca asoca | reverse complement strand
TGAATCAAACTTCTTTTGAAATTCATTTACAAGAGATCCTATAAAAATAAAATAATTCCTAATTCTAATGTTGATCTCTTGAATCGCAAATATATATATATATATATACTTTGAAACTTGCAAAACAAATTAAAATAAACAATGAAATATAATATCAAATAGTAATGTAAATTATTTGATTAAAATTATTTTTCAACATCAAAATCAAGAAATATGTGTAGCCAAGGTAATCTAGGCTAACAAATGGAATGGCACAAGTTGTAGAAAAATGAAGAAAGGAGAAGAAAGGAGCTTGATATACTAATTGAAGCAAAGGAAATGGTGCACCTTCAAAACAAGCGGTATAAAGCAAAGATCACTCAAATTGTGAACAAGAGAATGAAGAGTAAAATATTTGTGAAAGGAGATTTAGTGTTGCAAAACGTAGACAAGCCGCGAAAGGTGCAAACCGAGGGAAGCTAGTAGCTACGTAGGAAAGGTCATTTAGAATACAAGAAAGCCTATTTAATAGGGCCTATCGATTGGAGACTATTTAAGGGAAACCCGTACCCCAAACATGGAGCACAACACACTTGAGAAAGTACTATATACAAGTCTAATTATGTATTCAAAACAATGAAATGAGAAGGCTAGTTATGCTATTATGTGTTTCAAAAGCCTAAGTAGATCCCACAACATAATTAAAACCCAAGCAGATCCCTCGATACAAGAAAAGATCGAGCAAATTCCTCAGTATAATTAAAACTCGAACAAATCCCTTAGTACAAGAATAGCCCAAGTAGATCCCTCGACATAATTAAAACCTGAGCAGACCCTTCTGTACAAATGAAGCCCGAGTAGATCTATGGCACAATTTAAATCCAAGCAAACCCTTCAACATAAATGAAGTATAAATAAATCTTATAAACTCCTACTATAAAAAAAAGAAATTATTATACAATGAGGTTTGAACGAAGGCAAAAGTAAATTAATGAATGGTAAGTTATTAAAAGTCATAGGACTTGTCGAAAGTAATCAAAAATAAAAACAAAAGAAAGCATGAATTCATGTGGTCACATGCCTTATTCTTTATAAAAAGCATAATTAAAACTTGAGCAAATCCCTCGATACAATAGTCATGTAGCCTATTAGAGGCTTGGTCAAATGGAGAAATCATTAATTCTAATATAATAAGGTCATTCAACAAAGCAAAAGAATGAGCCACAAAGGAAAATACCCATACAAATATCATGTAAAAAGTAATTTAGGAAATAAGCAAAAATGTGCAAAAAGAGTTTGAAGGATTGATGTGAGAATAAAGTGAATTCATTAAATTGGTCGATTAGTATAGTTCATAAACACTACAACAATAGCAATAATGAAAAATAAAGTTGTTACAACAAAACTAGCAATAAGATGGAGCAAGCAAAAGCCATTGGCGACACTTGGGCAATGTTAATCTTGAGATGAGCCCTACACAATCTTATCCAAGGTCTTGTCCTGATTGATCTTTGTCAAGTTGAGTGTCACACTAAGGTTAAAGTGTAGAATTTGACAAATGGTCTCTTTAAACCTGAAGCACATCATAGGAAAGGCTAAGTCTTCAGCCTTCTTCATAGCTTTTTAAAGCATGTCTTCAAAGGCTGCCTCATTGTCCTTTAGGATTTGTTGTTCAACCTCCAACTTCTTTACCAAGCTCTTATTTTGTTTTAGCCTCAAGATTGCTTTGTAGCTTGGCTACAATTGCGGAATCAGTCTTAGCTAACTCTCTTTCACTCCTAGCAAAGGTGGGCACTATGGCTAAAAAAGCTACAGTTGAGCAAATAACCAAAATATCAAAAGACTTTCAAAGGCACAAAGGCTAATGGTCTAGTAAGAAGCCTTCTGCATGATCCTTTTCAACTAAAAAGAGCAAATAATTGCATAAAAAGGCATCGTAATCAACATTCTTGTACCATAAGCTATCCACAGCATCATATGGAAAATTATCCCCTTTAGGAGTTATGATTGACTTCAGCTCTTCCCAAGCTCCCACCTTAACCTTTTTGGCTGTAGGGGTAGAGGCCTTAGAAAAGCGTCCTTCCTTGCCTTTGCAAGATTCTTCAAAGGAAGCCTTTTGCATCCTCCATGACAAGGTCTTGCTCCATCTAGAGGCAATTTTGGGTCAATTGGAAATGGAGGAACCATAAGCTATATCAATAGAAGGAGTTAGTTCGAGTGGTGTAGTGAGGGGCATTATTGGCTTATCCCTGGCCAAAGAATAGGCATGAATTTTGGCTACACGCTTGTCCCATATTTTCGAGCAGTAGATCTCTATAGCTTCATAATTCAACTAACAATCTACAAATAACAAATACAAGGGTTCAAAAGATGAAATCAAACAATGACAATATAGTAAAGAGAAGGTAACATATAAAGCACAGATTGAGCATTAAAAAGGCCTAATGCTAGCAGCTAAATGACAAGATACCAATTAGTGACTGAAAGATCATCGAAAAAATGCCCCCAAGCTGGCTTGGTAGGTTTGAACCATTTAGGAGGATAAACTAGTCTTTCATCCTAGAGAAAGAATAGGTCGAAGCCATCAGCAACTCGAATTTAGAAGAAAAAGTGTCTTCAAGTGCAAATGTTGGTAAGCATATTCTTGATGAAACATGATTTGGCCACTGAAGGAAGTGCACCCAACCCCCATTTTTCTACCGAAAATAAGTGAAAAAGAAAAGAAATGACTCCACATAGGAACGACGCAAATTCAGGGACTGAGAACTTCAAAGCACAAAACAAAAGCCCAAGCATTCCAAGTGAATTGTGAAGGACAAACATTCACAGCCTATAGAATGTTCTTCTGAGATATGGAGAAAAAATGACAGACATGCAGATGATCAATTACATCACATAAAACATAATAAAAGAAAAAGTGTCATAGCTGCGGGCCTGCTTGTCCTCTTGGGCAAGCTCGAAAGCAATCCTCTCAATAGGTTCCTTTTAAATATGGACTCTCTCTAGTTCATGAATCACTTCAGGATCCCATCATTCAGACAAAGTGGTTATCCACTTAACGTCCAACTGTATGTCTTGTAGGCTTTCAAGCATGGCATTAATCAAATGCACTCATTCTTGTCTATGCTCATCACAGGATCATTCAGCCATAATTGTTTGAAGAGGGTAAGCAAATTAGTAAATGATATTTCAAGTGAATATTCCCCTAGGTTAGATGAAAATTCAAAGTCTGATGAATGGTCAATAAGGTCATCCAAGCCACCAGGCATGAAAGGGAAAAAGCGCAACAGCAAAGGCCACCTTCAAAAGAAAAATAACAATAGTTAGAATAAGAAAAGGTCAAGGATAAAATGATTAAAAAAAAAGGACAGTTAAGCAATAAAGGAAGGCTTCAGTAAAATGAAAGAGAAAAAGAAGAAGGAGAAAGACAAAGAGTCATGTAGGGCTAAACACTAGTCTCTTTCGATGTGAGCTGAGAAGAGATAAGTTGGTACAAAACATAAACCACTACAAAAAAGGCACTATAACTAGAACAATTTCAAGAAAAAGAATCTAGTAATATAAAGCAAAACAAGACATTATAAAGGTAGAAAAGAGCAATCACCTGTAAGAGCAGTGATGGCAAGGATGAAATTCAAAGAAAATATCGCCAGAGAAAAAGAAGAATCATAGACAATAAAGGTTGAGCTCGAGGTCAGAAATGAGGAAGCAAGAGTGACCCTGGAAGTGCTAGCATAGGTTCTTATATGCAAGGCAAAAAAGATCCAATGGCTAAGGAGTGACTGTGTGAATGGTTCAAATGGTAATCCGTGTCACTGAAATGACCAGTCCAAGTCTCGAGACTTCTCGAGGCACCAAAGCCATCATTATAGACAGCGTGAATGGTAGCAGCCCTAGGAAGCCGAAATATGGCTAAGTAGGCTTGTCATGTTACCTACCAAGAGGGAAGGGGCAAAATGACACAGCTTGAAATAGTCCATCATCTATGGTTGTTCAACCTATAGTCAATCGACTAGAGCTAGACAAGAAATTGGCATTCAACATGGGCTATCTCCTATCGATCAGCAACCCAACTTGGTCAAATGACCTTAGTCACAAGGTCAATTGAGAACTCTAGAGTGCCAATCCCTCAACTAACACATGACAAAGGACATGATCAAACCTACATGAATAATATGACACTACCAACTGTCTAGCAAGATTCTTATTGATGTTACCAATGGACTACAAATACATGGTAGCACCCCATTCACTCAAGAGCATGCTAAATGACACATTCAGCACCTATAAATACTAATAAGTATCCCACTTCTAAAATATCTTCTACACACTTAGTGAAACTTTGCTCAGATATTGACTTAAGCATCGGAGTGTGCTTGATAGACCGCTTATGTCATATACGGCTGACTTTCTTGTGCTTTTAGGTCACCATTTGGCTTGTTTCTTCACCGTTGGTCGGCATCATATCTAAGGAAGTTTCAACTTTAATTAGATATTTCTTAATCCTTATTAAGAAATCTTAAATGACTATAATAATGAAATGGAGGGAAAAACTTTCTTCTTCATCTACCATTTGGTTATATATATGATATGATGCACATGGTATATCTAAAAATTTGCTATCAATTATTTGTTTGATATGACGATTAAACACTCTAAAAATAATTTTAAATTGAGTAATAAATTATAACCCTGTTAAAAAATTTAGAGAAAATAAATCCTTTTAAAACAAGATGTAGTGTTACATAACTTTCCAAACTTTCAAATCTTATAAATAACTTCTTTAAAGCTTTTGAAAGATTAAAAATCTTGAAATTCTAGTTAAAAAAATAGAATAATGCATGTAAGTCATCCATGACTCTTTCTAACTAATTTTTACATGAATTTAAATCAATTTGTGGGTGACTTTTCCTCTAAATTAAGTTACTACCAATGAAGATTGAGTTTCTAATGCATTTCAGGCATGACTAAAGGTAATCACTTTCAATAAAATTATTGTTGAAATTCGGTTCAACTACATTTGGAGATGTATGCATTTTTTTTCCTTGACTATTTTGAGTTTAATTCACTAAAAAAAAAGTTAGAAATAGTTACAAATGGCTCATCTATCTCTTCCTGTTTCTTTAAACATGTACTTAATGTTTTCAATTTTTTAAAAACTTCAAGAGGTTATATATAGGATTTGAAACTTCAGGGGGATTATGTGTTGGAATTCTCTTATTTTGGACTTTATATAATTCATAAATTATAATGGGTTAATGTTAAAATAGTTCAGAGTACTAATATAATGACATAAAGTTATTAGTCTCAATTTAGTACTATAGCCTATTTCTGGATAATGGGTTAGAATATTCTACATTTCATCATATCACAGTCACATGATTGAAAAGCTAAAGTTAGAAATTATTAAATTTATTTTAGCAAATGGTATCAAGGCATAGCTAAGTATATGATTATGACTGATAAGATGTAGATTTTATGATGTAATTTTTATTTGAATAATATGATATATAATATGTTATTTTGGTGATCAGATTTGCTATGAATCGTTATATTAATTTCATAACTTGTGATATTACATACATGATATTATGTATAACATTACTATGTTTAATTGTTCTAAATTTGATCATAACTGTATGAGAAATTTTGTGTCTTAAAACTCCTTTTATGATTGTTTTCGATACAATACAAATTCTAGAATTTGTGGTGATCCTTGATTCTAAAATCAATCAGAATGGGTTAATATATATAGCAATTGGTATAAAATTAAAATTGAAAATACAAGACTATAATCCAATATGTTAACAAGTTTTTAGATTTTGATACTTCTAGGAAAATGGAAAGTGGAAAATTTTTCCTTCAAATATTTGAGAGAGCAATAACCTTCTAGGTTATGAAACTTGTTTGAAAAAAATTCGGTTTTGAAAAATTGGCAATCTTCTTGAAAATTTTCATTTTTTTATTTATTATTGTAAAAGGATTCATTATAAGCATGAATCTTGTGCTCACTTTAATAAAATTCATGTTGAAAATGTTTTTAAAACTAGAGTTATATTGCGATTCCATTACTAAATTTTTTAGTTATTTTTGTTAATGGAAACTTTAGTTTTTGAATCATAATTTGAGCGAGTTGAATAGAAATAAAGAGAGAGAGAAAAAAGCCCAATCAAAATTACATATGAAAAATAACTTTTTTTAACTGAGTCAGATGGCCTGAGTTGCAGACCTGGCGAAAGGTTGAACACAATCTTATTTGTGCATGGCCCATGAGCATACAAGGTACATATAGATCACGCGTTGCCTTCCCTATAGTTTTTTATGATGGTTTTTCCATCGTTGGCCTCTACTCTCCAGGGCAATATTTTAGGATATTTTTAATTTTTTTAAAATAAAAAATATTTAATTCATTTTGTGCAAATTTTTTGAATAATTAAATGATGTTATTTTGGCTCATAAAAAATTTGATCATATGAGTCCTACAATTTTAGCCACATTAAGTAATTTTTTGTAGAGTTATTTGATGATATTTGCATATTGATTAATTTTGATCAATATGGAATATTATTGTAGGAATTATTTATGACTTATATTATGCCATTAAATTTTAAGTAATTGTGGTCCCGCTTTTCATGGGACTAGTTACATAAAGTTTTGTTAAAATGAAATAGTTTTGTGTGATATTCAGGATTGTACGATATTAATAATATTACATACTCTTCAGTATGTTGTTATTAATATTGTTTGTTGGCAATAAAATGAGTGTAGGGTTAAATGTCATGTTATCAAAATTTTAAATTCCCTTAGAATTAGTTCTAAGAATATAATGTTTAATCCTTATATTATATTATAAGACCTTAAATAGTCTTTCGGTATTATATTTTATAATGTAATACTATAAATAATCACATAGTGAATATTTGAGGAAAATATAAGCATAAGTAAAGTTTTTACATGCGCTAACATGTTAATAATTTTTGTCGGCTTCTTTTCCTACACAATTAACTTCTGTAAAAATGCTAAATGGGACGAATTATTAGAACTAGGTAGAATCATTAAACTTATACCTGGCGGTCACCAATCTTGATTTGACACTTTGAAAATAAGAGCCTATCATAGATGTAAATTCAAGTGCTAATTTGAAAGCAAAGCATGAGAAGTGGACACATTCAGACCAGGTATGTTTGATGATCATAAAGTATATGGTGGATAGAAAAATTAGATGGAGAATTCTTGAATATGAGATTACCATGAATTTTCTTGAATCAATTGTTGAAAAATTTGTGAAGTTTGAAAAGCTAAAAAAGGTCACTATGTCTCATTACTTGAAAAGAGCGTATATGATGGTGTTAGTGCAGTGGAGGAACATAATCTGAAATTAATCCATTATTATAACAAGTTAAAGAACATGAATATCAATCTAGGTGAAAGTTACTTAATTTGGCATGCATTGGAGTCATTACCTACTGAATTTGATGTTCTGAAGACATCTTATAATACCCAGAAAGGTAAATGAACTAATTTCTATTATTGCACAAGCAAAGGATGATATAAGGAAGGAAAAGGTGAAAATAGTCAACCTAATTTCTCATAGATCGACTTCAGGGCACCAAAGAAATAACAAAGGAAAATTCTCTCATAATGAGAAAAAAAATGGTGTGAAAAATAATTGCTACAAGCCTAAGAAAGCTTAATTCAAAAGAAAGCGGGTTACTTTAAATATAAGAAATGGCTTGAAAAAAAAAAAGAAGGCACCCTTTCTAGATCTAGTATGTTTTGAGTCACATATAGTAGATATTCCTTCAAATACTTAATGGTTTGATGCTGGTGCCACTATTTATGTGATAAATTTTTTACAAGCACTAAGAAACCTAAGGAAGCCAAGCGATGGAAAATTGATTGTTTAACTTAGAAATGGTGATAGAATACAAGTAGAGCACATTGGAGATATTTCTTTATGTTTATTTATTGGACATGTCTTAAAACTTAAAAACATTGTTTATGGACTCTCTATGAGGAGAAACTTGATTTCAGTTATTGCATAGGATTTTGATAGATACTCTTATTCTTTTGGTGATATAAAGTTTGATTTATGTATAATTCATGTGTTGATGGTTCAGGTGTTCCATCTGATAGGTTATATAAAATTGATTTGGGTCCTAATTTTGTAAAATCAATTAATACTATGACTAAAAAAAAGAGAAATAAAATCGATGAGAGTTCTTCAATATTGTGGTATAGGAGTTTGGGTCATATTTCTAGAGAAAGAATAAAAAGTTTAATGAAGGAAAGGGTCTTATTTGATTTGGATTTTTTAGATTATGAGACTTATGTAGATTGCATAAAGGGAAAACTTCCTGCTAGAATTAGAAAGGGAAAGAGTAATGAAAAATAGGATGCTTTGGAATTAATCCACACTAATATAAATAGACCCCCATCACACCTATTACCATAGGTGGTTACAGATACTTTATCACCTTTATAGATGACTACTTCATATTTGGATGGATAGAATTACTCATTGAAAAATCTGAATCATTAGATGCCTTTAAGTCCTTGAAAGCTACAATTGAGCTTAAATTGGAAAAGAACATCAAATATGTCAACTCTGATAGAACGTGATGAATACTATGGCAATATGATGAAACTAGAAGAAATCCTAGTCTATTTGCCATGTATCTACAAGAATGTAGAATTGAAGCCATTGACACCATGCTTGGAACACCAAAATAGAATGACATAGCTGAAAGAGAAACAAGACACTTATAGATATGATAAGATGTATGCTTGCACATCCCTTATTGCCAGAGTTTCTATGGGGTGATATTATAAAGAATGCTACCTATATTCTAAATCAAGTGTCAAGTAAGTCAGTACCCAAGACTCCATATGAGCTGTTGATTAATAAGAAGCCTAGTTTCAGGCACTTTTGTATCTGGGGTTGTAAGGCTGAGGTAAAACCATATATTCTCTCCACAAAGAAACTTGATTCAAGAACAATATCTAGATATTTTATCAGCTATTGCACTAGGTCATGAGGTAACAAGTTTTATTGTCTTACTCATTCTACCAGAGTTATTGAATTAGACAAAGCTGCCTATTTTAAGGATGAGTTGGATAATAGGAGTGAAATACCATGTATCACAACCTTTACAGAGGAAAGTGTTGTAATTCCATTAGCATTATAGCATGTTGACTCATTTTCTACTGTCTTATAAGATAATCTAGTGCATCCAGCTATAAAGGATTTGGAACCAAATGAATTAATTGATGAAATTCCATTAAAGAGATCTCAAAGAGTTCGTAAATCAGCGATCTCTAATGATTATTTGATTTACTTATAGGAACATGAATTTGATGTTAGTGATAAGACTAATCCCACTACATTCTCACGAGCTGTGTCCAACCCAAACTCATCGGAATGGATGAGTGCGTTGGAAGATGAATTAGTTTCTATGTATAAAAATCAAGTGTGGGATTTAGTTGAGTTACCTATAGATTCTGAGCCAATTAGATGTAAATGAGTCTTTAAGACTAAGGGGAATGTTCAAGGTCAAATTGAGAGGTACAAAGCTAGATTAGTAGCAAAAGGCTACACTTAGAAAGAAGGCATTGACTATAAAGAGACTTTTTTGCCAATTTCAACTAAAAATTCATTTTGAATTCTTATAGCGATGGTAACTTATTTTGATTTAGAGTTGTATCATATGGATGTCAAAACAGCATTTTTAAATGATGACCTATCAGAAATAGTGTACATGAAACAACTAGATGTTTCCAAGAGAATGGCAAGGAACACTTTGTGTGTAAACTAAAGAAGTCCATTTATAACTTAAAACAAGTATCTAGACAGTGGTATCTCAAGTTTGATGAGATGGTAACTTCTCTTGGGTTCAAGGAGAAAGATGCAGACTAGTTTATATACATGAAATTGATTGTCGGTAACTTTGTAATTCTAGTTCTATATGTTGATGACATTCTCTTTGTAAGCAATGATATGAATATATTGATTAAGATAAAGCAAATGTTGTCACAACACTTCGAGATAAAAGATCTTGGGGAAGCCTCTTTTGTTTTAGGCATTAAGATTCATCGTGATAGACCTCTGGGTGTTCTTGGCTTGTCTCAACGGTAGTATATGTAATACCCCGAATTTTCAAAAAATTAATTTCAATAATAATATGATTTTTCAGAAAATTTGAAAAGGTGAATTTGAAAATTTTAGGAACTTCAAAACTATAAATTTAGAGATACGAAGTGTTCAAATATAGTAGAAATAAATAATATGATTTTTAGGAATTTTCAAAAAATTTAAATTTCTATTTCAAATACTTATAGAATAAAATCCATGTTTTCGAGATTTAATTTTTGGAAAACTTAAATGAAATCAAAACTAGGGCTATAAGTATCCACCAAATGCAAAATTATAGTCATTATAAAGGTAACTAATTTAATTAGATTGTGTTAAAATTTTATAGCCACTGGAAATTAATGAGAATGTTAAATTTGGACTCGAAGTTGAGGGAATTGGTAAAGTCATTAAAGGAAAAGTTACGATGTTGTTCAAGGAATGAGTCAAAAGTAAAAGTAAACTTACATTTTCCCATTTTGCTCCTCAAAAGTTGGTTTCCTTCTCTTTTTTATGCCACCTATTAATTGTTGCATTTCATTCAAAACATTTTCCAGCTTCGACTTGAGAAGCAAGCTCTCTTTAAACCATCTCTCTTCAAGTAAACACCTCATTCTTTCATGATAATTTTTTATATTTTTGTTGTTAATTCCTCTCATTTTCTTCTTCAAATCGAGACCAAAATCTTGTGGATTTATTAATTATAATTTGCGTTATGAATTTTTGAGATATGTTAAAATGAAATATTCATAATTTTGCCATATATATTATTTATGCATGTTATTTGGTTATGGAATGTTATTGGAGACATTTAGACCCTATCTCTTTACTGTATTAAACATGTTGATTTTCATGTAGCATCTTGAGTGAATGCTAGGACCATTGTATAGAGATTTGCATATACTTACATTTATTGTCATGTAAATCTCGCTTTGAATATTTTGTGTTTGGTAATTAAAATATAAGTTTATAGTATGTATGACATTAATATACCCTTAGGATATAATGATCTATATTATTGGAAACTTATGATTTCAACAAACCTATAAGTGTAATAGTACCATAATTGTCTTGATATTAATTTAAAAGTGGCCACAATTTATGAATATTGTCCAAATGAGAGATTGTTGGAGTTCTATTATTTTGGATTTTATAATTCATAAATTATAATGAGTTAATATTAAAATAATTTAAAGCACTAATATAATGACATAAAGTTATTTGGCTCAATTTGGTACTATAGCATATTTCTAGATATTGGATTTGATTACTGTGATAGGTAGAATTCAGACTTATTTTCACTATTATTTATTGATGTCCCTACTCCTATGTTTCATATATTCAAATAATATTTTTCTCATCAAATTGTTATCTTATAGTTTCCTGATTAAATATTAGAGCCATCAGGAAGAGTGATTCTGTCAAGAAGAAAAAATTAATAAATCAAGCAATAAATTCAAGCAATTCTAACATTTTTTAAATTAATTTTATATTTTATCATATCACTGTTACATGATTATGATTAAAAGGTTAAAGTTAAAAATTATTAAATTTATTTTAATATTATGTGCCACTAATCCTTAGTTTAGAGGATTATTTATATTTTGCTCCAAAAGTTACGTATCTTTCTCTCACAAATATTACCCCAATGAAATAGAGAGAAATCAAATCGAAGCATATATACAAGCTACATGGAAACTATAGAGCAAGTGACATACCTCAGAAATCAGTTGTGGCTTATGCAGCAGAGGGTATTGCAGCAATACGTATTAGGGTAAGTACACAATTAGTGTGATAGGATGCAAGGATGTGCTTATGGCCTGCTTGTTTATAGCCGAGAAAAATATTTTGGCGACCAATTATTTTAATATTTTGTTTTTATAATATGGATGACAATTCACACACAGAAGACTTGTCTGGAAATTTAATGAATTAATCCGTTTAACATAAATAATAAATAATTTGATTAGGATTAATTTAAAATTAAATAAATTGATATGCTAATTTGTTTGAGAATTTATATTAAAATTTTATAAATGTTATATAAAAAGTTATCAATAACTAAATTATAAATAATTATATATAATAAAAAATAAAATTAAAGTTTGCAATAAAATGACAATACAAATTTAATAAAATATTTAACCAATTATTAAAATGTTTGTAATCAAACATAATAAATAATTAAATTTGATAAATAAATTTATAATATATTAAAATTATTAAATATATTAACCCATGTCAATATATTTAATAAATAGATTAATTTAATATAGCATAACTATTATTTGAATTAATTTTATAATATATTTATTTGAATTGTTATTATCTTTTGATGCAATATAAATTTAACACGTGAACCCACATTACCACCCCCAACCAAAACCTATTGGAAAATGACAAACGAAAAAATTGGAAAGAATAAGAATCGCACTCTCGATCGTGTAACTTATATTTGGTTTTTATACAAAAGTCGATTCCCCTTTGATAATAGGTGTTGGCTTAGATGGTAAAGAGTTTCCTCTCACTTGATTGTCTTGGGCTTGAACCTAGTGGGGGGCTTGTGCGAGTATTAAGATATTGCAAAAAGCTTGATTCCATTTGAACTACTTGTTTAGTGATATTCTCTCTTTTTATTTTTATTTTTTTTTGTATAATTGTGATACAAAAGCTTGAATTTAGGCTTAATTATAATTTTGATCTATCTAATATAGAAATTATTTGTTGACGTCAGATTTTGGTTATGCTCCAAACTCCAGCCAATGGAAGGATTCTTTCGGGGTCTCAAGCCTGTATCCGGTTCAGATGTAATAGAACGACGAAATAAACAAAGACGAAGGGAAGAGTAGAGAAGAAGACACATGATTTAACGTGGTTCTGTCAAATCCGGATGTCAACGGACCTTACGTCCACGGCAGTGATCTTAAAGTAATTTTGGTAGAGTTTCTGCTTATAAGGTTCGGCTTCTTCCCCCTCTTCTAACAATGTAATCATATTTATAGAGGAAGGAGGAGTTACATGTATTAATTACAAACTACAGTTATGTTATATCAAGATATAAATGAGAAAGACAATAAACATGCTACAATTCGACTACTGCAGAATGTAGCTGCGGGGTGGGCCCCCTTGGTCGGCTGTAGACTTGTGTTTATCTGCGTCCGCTGCTTGGCGCTGCTTTACCAAGCGAGATGCTGGGCATCCCGCGTGGGAATTCCTAGCTCGGGGTCGTCATGGGAACCGCAGTAGCGAGCTTGATGTTGCTATAGCGAGGTAACGGGCTCGAGCAGGATGATCGACTGCCTGACGGGCTGGTCTTGTGATCTTTTTGCTGTCTCACTGCCTCGCTGCCTCGCGAGGCAAAGCTTACTTAGCGGGATGGTGTCCGGAGTACTTTGCTGTGCCGCTTTCTGATGGGCGAACCAAAGCTTGCTGGGCGCCTTTAGCGAGGCGGGGGGCTTGGCTTTTGCCGTGCTCGGGGGCTCGTTCACTCGAGGCCATTTTTGTATATAACAAGATCGAATCGATTTTCACATATAACATTATTCACATTTAATTTCCTTTAAATTTATTTTGTACCATTTAATTTACAAATTGAATCAAATTGGATTTATATTAATAACTTTTATCAAATTAAAAACAGAATGGATGTATATATTGACTACTAAAAAAGAAATTAGTATGTCATGTGAAATTAAAGGTCAAATTAGGGATGTTTTTGCACAATAAGCAAGTCATGTAATTTATAATTTTTTAATATGATAAGGTGAATTTCATTAATTTTTTCTTTGAACAATTGTTAGCGTGTAGTCCTATCAAAATTTGATTTGCTAATTAGAATTTTGTCGCTTTCAATTTAACAAAAGTTACAAATTTAGATATAATTTGTTTCAATTTATATATTAAATGAACCAAAATAAAATATTATATCTAAAGGAGATGAAATACATATCGATGGACCCAAATTTTTTAAACAATGCCCCACATATGATTTATACAATAAAATTTTGTGTATTTATTATGTTATTTTATAAAGTATAAACACTTACTCCTAGTCTAAAATCATAAAAAAAAAGGGTAAAATTCAATTAATTGGCAAGTGTTTCCATGTACAAAATCAATTGAATTCCATTAATAGTTTGGCTTTTTTTTTTTTCTTTTTCAAACGAGGGATTGATGATTTCTATCTTTGTCATAGGCAAGTTTTTTGGGTTTTCCATAGGCGAGTTTTTCTATCAATAAAAATGTGCAGTGCTTAGGCCGCAGAATCACATTGACAAGTCCAATGGGCTTTCCTTAGCCCACCCTGAAGGCCACATGCTTAAGCTGAAGCCTTGCTCGGCCGTTCCAAACTACAAGCCGCAGCACCGTTCTTCTGCTAAAACCCTCTCTAGTTCGTTATATTGGTAATTGGTAATCTCTATATTCTTCCTTGTTAATCCTTCATCTCAGCTATTAATTTCATATTGTTCGTTAATTTATCTATTGATCGCTTGGTTTTTGCATTTTTGATTGCACATATCCTAATTGAACTTGTTGTATTGACTAATATTTCTCTCGGAGCTTTCTTTTTTGGACATTATAATCGCTATCCATATGTCCCCATGGTGTTTGAATGAATGTCTATATGAATGATGCTTCTGGGTATTAATAAAAGTGAAAAAAAAAAAAAAAAAGGGTGCAATGGTAGTCTTTCTGATGTTCTTAATGGATTGGTATGCTGGCTAACATGAGCTTTGCTACTCTATAAATACATATATATATATATGAACTTTGCTACTGTCATTAGGACAAATGCGACAGGTTTCAAGGTGCCAATTTGATGCATATCTTCCTCATAATCTTTCATTTGTAGAAATTTTAATCACTGTATGTTGTGCCTATGGCATTTGATCAAATTCCTAATTATGCTTTTGTGGATATGAAATAATGTGGAAAAATTATCTGGTGGCATGCTTACTATTTTTATATTTTCTAAATTGTGTGGGGTACAATATGGATTGAATGTGATTTAAATAGGAAATAGCAACGACTCTCTCACAAGGGCAATCAATATATTTAAGAAATTGTTTGCTTCTGTAAATTCTGTTTGTCCTATGTAGATGTCAGCAAAATAGCAAGAGTTCATAACATTATTTGTCCTGCTTTATCCAAAATGAAATTGTTTCTTATTTTTGTCTGGTATTTCTGACTAAATCCCAATGTTACGTGGTAAAAACCAATTGTGATTCAATTACTAGTGCTTTTATTTGAACATCTTTGCATCGCAATTGATATGTAGGCTGTCTTTAATCCTCAACTATTGGAGTATCTTGTTCAACACTCACTCAATCTGTTCTTATTGCTGGTTTCTAGGAAGTGGGGGTACAGATGGTTTTTGGTTTAAACTAGACATGCACTTGAGCTTGGTGATCCATCCATGGGAACAGGAAGCTTTCTATGGAATTTTTCAAAGAAATTTATTACATTTGGCCTTATTACCGTGACCATGACGGATCGTTATGTAACCGTTGTCCCAGTTCGAGGTGGCTCTATGTCTCCTACATTCAATCCTAAAACCAATTCTGTGATGGGAATCAATTCTGGTATACTTCTAGCTGAAAGAAGTCTCCAAGAAAAAGAATCCCTATTTTCAGTGATTGTATGTTTTAATATTTCGGAGTTGATTATGCTGTAGATGACTATGTCTTGGTTGAGAAATGGTGCCTTGGAACATATAAGTTTTCACATGGCGATGTGGTGGTTTTCCAGTAAGTTTATTTGTCCATTTACTTGCAACATATTTTTGAATTTTAAGTTTACATTTAAATGACAGTGCCACAGTTCCCTGGTAGATGTTAATTGCGTAGATAATTCAGAAGGAAATATAGAGCTGCATGAACTAGCTACCATGATTGTTGAAACATTTCCACATTCTGAGGAAGATATACGTATTAATGCAATGATTTTCTAGTCCGTGTTACACAATGACTCATATTTGCTTGATTTTCATCTCACAAAGTAATCAAAATCTTTGTTAAGGATTGATTTGAATTGATGCCTATCATAAATGTTTTGCTCACAAGGGAGGCTATATTACCTCCTTTAATCTTTAGTTCTAATTATGATCTCTACCCAGCACGTCCTTAGACTAAAATTGCATTCATGTAAAAGCTGCTGGTAGCGGCTGGTTCATTATGGGTGGATGTACTCTCCAGTATATATTCTTCAATGGCCTCTTGATCTAAAGTAGTTATAATTTATAAACATTGATGATCTGCCCTATTTAATTTATCTCCAATCTGCAATATGAATTATACTAAGTGCTACCCTTTGAAAATTTTGTAAGTACTACCCTCTCAAACCTCTGCAGGTCCCCACTGAATCACAAGGAATCACACGTAAAGAGAATAGTTGCATTGCCTGGTGAATGGTTTGGTTCTCGCCATAACTATGATGTGCTGAAGATTCCAGAAGGACATTGTTGGGTTGAGGGAGACAACATGGCTGCTAGCATGGATTCCAAGTCATTTGGTCCTGTAAGTTCCTATTATTATTGTGAGTTTCTAGCATGAAACTTTTAATATGTTAAATGAAACAGGATAACAAATCTCATATGAACATTCAATGCTTGAGATGAGAGTTTGGGGCATTTCTTTTCACAACTTAGGTGATCTGGTTAGTGGTGGACAGAGAATCAGTGTCTGTTAATAGGGAGTTCAAAGTTGTTTAAGTATTACATTGTAAAACTTCTCAAGTTTTCTAATGCACATTAACAAAAGTGATCACACTTAATGAAAAAACAGTGCAAAATCGGCACTAGTCATCTATAGCTCTATTACAGGATGAGTGATTTTGGACATTTACCAATGTCCTGTGGCTATATTTTTGGTATAAACAACAGATGTTATGAGCTTGTCTGTTTAACATTCATGTTTTTCGTTGCATCTTTGTCCAATGTCGATACTGATCTATATCACTCATTCGCTCTTCTTTTTTTGTTTTTTTTTGCTGCAAATCTATTATCATGTGCAGCAATACTTTTATCAAGGGTATTTGGTTCTCATGCTAGTTTTGGACCTGTTGGTTTTATGTTGGAGAGAGATAGTGGGGCCTTGCATCATTGTTGCCTATCTCTCTCCATCATATGGCAGAGGATCCAAATTTTATTCGAGTGGATAATAGTAACTACCAACATGTTGTCAGCCTTGAAAGAAAATAGTTATCTATTTGTTGTTGCGGATCAAGTCTAACACTGTTTTTACAGCCAATGGTCAAGGCTCTCCTATAAACCTTTCTAAATTCTAACATTTGGTAACCTGGAAATCATGTCTGCAGATTCCTTTGGGTCTTGTTCGAGGTAGGGTGACCCACATTGTATGGCCTCCTCAAAGAATTGGTGCTGTCAATATACCGCCACCAAAAGGATCATCTACTTCATAGTTATATCTTCTAATGCCGGTCCATAGGTTAGGCCAGAAATCCAATTTTCCATTCAATTTATCTCGTTTCAGGGAATTACGAAGTGTTCCATTGATTATTTCCCATCGTGGTACAGTTTTGTTTCCACCAACTTTGAAATGAGGTACATGTCTTGTTTCAGCCAAATAGAAATACCATCTTTGTAACTTTCACATGAAGGAACTATTTGAAATGCTTAGAGAATGAATGAAGCAGGTTAGGATTTTAAAGGTTCGAGTTATTCAGTATTGTTATATGAGCTCCCATTCAAAAAATTGTGTGTAACAGTATATTAAGTAATTCTACGGAAAGTTCAAGGTTGAATGTTTTTACCGTTAGATTGTTTTACATTAAGCACTCAATCTCAAAAGAGGTCGAGTTCCTTGTAGAATTATTTTAATATATTTTTGTATTGATGCACAAATTGAAAATGGGAAACAACGTGCAATTTGAATTACTGAATAAATAGTTCGAATGAAGATGCTATTTCCATGATTTTTGTGCAGTTATTTTATGAATGGTAATTGTAGGAGTGAGGCTACTCTTGTTAGTAGTCAATTCATTCAATAGAATGAAATGATTTCAATTTATTTGGGTATGAAATTTAATGCTTGAAAATAATGTCAAAAATAATAATTTTGTAAATAAATTCTTTTATTTTATTAAAAATATATGAAATTTAATTAAAAGATTAATTTTGATAATATCATGATAAATAAATATTAAAATAAAGATAAAATTATTAATATAATATATGTTTCAAATTAAATAAAATAAATTTTAATAAAATTTTTTATAAATTTTAGAATGGTATGAATATAATTAAAATAAAAATTGATAAATAAAATGTTTTTTGGTATGCATATGAGAGATAATTTCATTGGTGGTGGATTCTTTCTTTTTCTTCCTTGCTCTTCAAGTGTGTAGAGATAAAAAGTCAGCAAACTGAACGGTGCTGCCAATGGTTCATGAATGCCTACGCCATCTTTTCTGTGTTTGGTCAATAATCTTTGATGTTTATACAGACTCTGACGTGAGAGTGGATTCAAATGTCAACACAAAGGGCCAATAATCTCTGAACACGGAAAAGTTGATAAACCAACTGCCCTGTAAAATAAAAGGATGAAATACATTACATACTTCTAAATGATGTGGATATAATTCTTGACTTTTAAAAAAAAATATATCTCATTTTTTAGTATTTTAATTTGTGTGTACTTAATTCATATACATATATTTTTCATCTATTATTTTAATAAAATACTCATGTGATTATCATATACTTAAAAAAAATTTCATTATTTTTAAAAATTAAAAAAAATATTATTTCTAATTTTAATCTAATTTTGAAGTTTTATATCAAAACCTTGGGACACATACAAAATAAAATAAGAAAAGATGATGTTTTCCCTCTCCAAAAAGCATATTTTTGTTTTCCCTCTCCAAACATCAATTTTAGTTCTTGGTATTTTTTTTATTCAAAAACTCAAATTTGTTTTTCCTCTCCAAAAATTAGAATCAATTCTTTGATTTTTTTTTAAAAATATTAATTTGTAGTAATCATGTAATAATTATATTTCATTAAATATATAGATAAAAAATATATGAAAGTGGATGCACATGACTTAAGTATCAGGGGTTAATTACATTTTTTTCAAAGGTTAAAAGATTACAAGGGATTTTGTGCATTTTAATCAAAAGTAAATAAATAAAATTTTAGTTTTTAATTGATTAACATTTTAAAATTATGATTAGGCTATATGTTAAAAAACAAGAGTTTCATTTGTCAAGTTTAAAAAATAGAGGTATGCATCTGCTCATTAAGGTGGTGTTTGGTTGAGTGGAATGAATAGTAGTGGGAATGGAAAGAGGAAAGGAAGTGGGAATGGAAAGGAGAATGGAAGTCTA
>JANHAO010008196.1:0-19448 GCA_026873985.1 Saraca asoca | reverse complement strand
TTTATGTTTGGTGTAAAGAATTTATGAAAAAAATTCTCACAATTTGAGATCTAGAAAAATAATTTTACAATTTGTGAGTATCAAACACATAAATTTGCACTTGATTAAACCCATTAACTGCTGAGCCAACACTTATGATTAAATTTTCATTTCCTAATTGAAAAAAAAAAATTGATAAAGAACTAAATTAGACGTCGGTCTTCGTACATTGCCATATTGCTTCTATCATTCACTCGCCTGCAAGTTGAAGTAAAAGACGCTTCAATTGAAGATGGTGGTCCTACTTATCTATCGAATATCAAACAAAATGGCCCAAGTTAAAATGAAAACTGCTGAATACTTTACATGGTATTTGCCATCAAATCCAAAGAGATGAACTGAATGGCTTTATCCATATGTATCCACCATTGACATTGACCTTCTTTTAGATGGAGGGAGGGACCAATTTTAATAGTGCATCCTGCACTTCTAAGGACCCTTTTTTTTTTTTCCCCTTTATAGTAGATTAGCCAATAGACCATAACTATCAAGAGGCTAGTGTTAATTAGTATATGCATGGATCGTGCATGATTGAGCAGAAAGTTAATAGAGTTGGTGAATGCGTGGGACTTTTGTCATCAAATATAAAGACAAAGAACATGATTTCATGAGGAACCAAACAACATAAAATTATAAAATTATCTATGTGCCCATTCTATCCATTTGTTTTTCAAATATTCATTTAATAATTTCCGACTCTAGACACTGGTCCTTGTTATTTGTCAAGTGACATTAATGAATTAATTAAAAATATTAGCTTAAATATACTTTTAGTGTCTAATTTTACACAAAATTATAATTTTGTCTCTCTATTTTTAATTTCAATAGTATTGTCTTCTATCTTTTCTTAAAGTTGCAATAAACTTCTTTCGTCCAACTATTATTTAAAAAATAAATAAAACTTATTGAGTGAATACTTATATTACACATGTGTTGTTTATGAGAGTTTATATCAAATTATTTATCTTTGTTATATTTCATTTCTTGTTTCAAGCCCTAATATTCAAATAAGCAAAAAAATGCTTATGGGGAATGGTTTTATAATTCCAAGGCTATTGAAAAAAAAAAATAGTGTGAAAATAAAATGATTATCCTTTAATTTTGAATTTAGTAGTTACTCACTTATAACTTATGTGATTGAGGATATTTTTTATTCTTCCTATTTAGACTATAAACACATAGGTACAATATGCACTATATAATGCTCTGTTAAATTAAATTGGAGTCTAATTAATAAATTTCGTCTTCTTTTAAATAGAGAAATGGAAGAAGCTAATTGTAACTTTAAAAATAGGGAGGAGGGTGATATTGTTTAAATTAAAAATAAAGAGACGAAATTGTAATTTTAAACAAAATTAGAAAACTAAGAGTGTATTTAAGAAAAAAAAATCTGAAATTCATTCTCTCCCATATGTTTTCATCATTTGTACACAAAACACATTCATTTGAAACTAACTCGTTATTTAAAATAAATAAAATTAATTTTAAACAGGTTGTATAACTTGTATAAAGTACAAAAAGATAATAGAGTGGATTCTCAAATAGACACTACTCTAATTAAAAATCACAAGTAAACCATTATCGAAGTAAATAAACAAACAAATAACCATTTAGTGGAGTATTGCAAGTTGTCTAAATAGTTTGATACTGTGTCGTGCCAATTGAAAACCATATACCGAAATCAAATCATTAATCAATCACAGAACAGAGTTTTGGTTCGAAAGGGGAAGCAAAGAAGCTTCCAAAGCCGTAGGGGCTGTGTAGCATTGGTTAGATTCTTGAAGTAAAATAATAAGTTGAATTATTATATTGAGCAGCTCAGCTCATTAACAGCTGTCAGTTGGTGGCTTCGGTCGCTACCCAAAGCCAACAGAGCTTGGACTTTGACGTTGTAACCTCAAAGTTCAAACAATCAGCCCCACCACGCCGCCATCTGTTGCATCTCCACCGCTGATGCTTGCAGCAGGTCCACCACCCCGCGCCCGTCGTATAATCATATTCTGCTATTAATAGTCGAGATATAAGAGCAACTTTAACTTTCGTTGTTCATGGTTTATTCAAATCAGTTTAAACTTTGATTTAACTCCAACTATATCTTGAAAAAGAGGAAAAGAAAAGCTGCTATGATCAGTGGGCCCCTTTCTTCCTCCCGTTCGGTTCTTCAACGGGCTAAATTTCCTACTTTCAGCAGCCCTATTATTGTTCCACTGCCAGATATTAAGAAGGGTTGCTCAAATTTGAATTTACTCACTTACTGCATGAAATGTATTCCTAACAGCATTTCACTTTTTCATTGGTTTGTTTAAAGTTTTTGTAACTCCTTCCTTCCTACTTCCTGAAACAGTAATTTAAAAAATAGAAGCTTGAGATCAGCAGTTAGATGAGTGACATAAGACAAGTCAGGAACAATTACCATCAAGTCTTTTAAGTAGGATATTTCAAGAACCGTGTTATAGGACCGTTTGGTATGGTTGTAAAAACTTATTTGTAACATTTTCATTTTGATTTTCAATATAATTAACTTTCACCGCTCCATTTAATAAGGTGGTATTGTTGCCTTTGTGGGGGCCACAACGTTTCCTCTGTTTGAATCTGATTAAAGACCACCCTTTATAAGGTGGTATGTGCAAGAGAGATCATACCAAAGTTCTTGAGAGAGCTGTCTTGAAAGCATTTTTTTATTGATTATTACAAGGTAGAAGGAATCCATTTTTTTGAGTAAGTTCCTTGCAACTTCTCTTGCTCCCTGTTTCCTTTATTTTCGATATAAATACATCTCAAACATTCCCAACAAGAAGAAGAATCAAGCTGCTTTACGTTCCTCTGTCTACTGGCCCCTCCTTCAACTCTCTTAAACAGCCCTAATTAGTCATTTTTAACTTTGTTTGCCGGCCGACAGCTTCATAGACTTTCACTGCAGCTATTGGTTTGATCATTCACAATTTTTCTCTTGTATTCAGCGTTTTCCTTCTAACTAGACAAATGGGAGTTGGGGGCACTTTAGAGTACTTGTCTGATTTAATGGGCAATGGTCACACCCACAAGAAGAAGAAGAAGCAATTACAGACCGTTGAGCTCAAGGTGAGGATGGACTGTGATGGCTGTGAGCTTAAGGTCAAGAAAGCTCTCTCTTCATTAAGTGGTGAGTTTCACAGTTTCACTCTTCTTCGGTATTTTGTCAGTATCATCTAATTTACTATTCGACATGACTTGATGTAATCTGACATGTAAAATGTTGCTTGCAGGAGTAAAATCCGTGGAAGTAAACAGGAAACAACAGAAAGTGACAGTAACTGGGTATGTTGAAACAAGCAAGGTGTTAAAGAAGGCCAAGTCAACGGGGAAGAAGGCTGAGATTTGGCCTTATGTGCCTTACAACTTGGTGGCTCAGCCGTATGCTGCTCCAGCTTATGACAAGAAGGCTCCTCCTGGTTATGTCAGGAACGTAGAGGGCACTGCCACTAATGGAACTGTGACCAGATATGAAGACCCTTACATCACCATCTTCAGTGATGACAACCCAAATGCCTGCTCTATCATGTAACTCAAACAATACTATATTACTAAGCACTGTAAATTTTCTAATTCCAATGCAGCTTTTTCTGAATTTTTTAAGGTTTTATGGACATTTCCGTTTCATAATTTTCGAAATTTTCTCAATGGTCCTGATCGGTACTTGCTTTTAGTTATCAATAAAAGTTATGGTAGTGGGCCTTCAGTTCTACAAGGGTAAACTATGAAATATGTGTATTGACTACTGTTTAAGAAGCACCTTCGATGGTCTATTGACTTCTTTCTTCCGAGGATAGTCATATTAGCATAGCTGGTTAGGTTTGAGCAGCTGCCTTAGAGCTGATGCTGGAAAAACATGGATAGTAAAAACTTGAAAGATTTCAAATTTACTTGCTTCAAAGAAGAAGCTGGAGTTAAAAGTAGAAGACAAAGGAAATCATATACCTTTCTCTCCCTCAATGTGAGGTAGGAATCAACTTTATTTTCTGTTTGCCTTTTTATCCCTCTCCCTTTACCAGATCCTAAGAAAGTGTAAAGTCGTATGTTACTCAGGCGGATTTTGATCCCCTGCAATTCCTACTGCATGTGCAATCGGTGAGAGAGGGAAACAAGAGGCGGTGGGCCCCGCCTCGATGGTGATCCCACTCAGGCGTAGAGGACTCAACTGACTTACCCAGCTCACTACTATTTATTACTGCCACCGCTGTACTTCTTAGTAAAAGATCTTCAGTTGTGTAACTTATCAATGGTGAAAATACTCGTACATTGAGGCAAGAGAAAATTTTCACCTCCAATTTCAAGTGCTATTCGAAATTACATATACATTTTATGATCTAAAATTTTCACCACATCAAACACAGACCTCCAGCCTGACAATATTCTATTGCAATGAAATATTATCCTTTAAAAATATTAAAACATATGGATAAAATATATAACTAATAAGTCATTAATTATTTAGTTAGACTATAATATTGAAGATAATTCATAAGTTTAAATTAGTTAATAAGTTATTGAGTTTTATCAAAATTTTACCTTTTATATAGACTTTATATAAATAAAGAAGTAGAGTTAAATCTTTAATGTAATTCAACAGTCTTATTTCATTCAATAATAATTTTTCTCTAATTCTCTTCAGCCTTTTACTACTTTTTTCCGAGGACAAATTCGAATTATTTTCTCAACATGCTATCAGAGTGACATCATCTACCTTCAGGCCTTATAGGTTATATCGCTTCCGACAACCTCAAAGAGATTAAATTACTAATGTAGAATTTAAATTTAATTTTGTTTTTTTGTTATTGAGTTTTTTGTTTTGTAAAAGAAAATAAAAAGGAAAAAATTTAGTTCCCATACCATATGTTTTTAGGTTTGTATTTTTTCCATTGTTACTATTTATTGCATTTTGCAAGTAAAAAAAAAAGTAGAAAATAATATATTCCTGAAGTTGGGTTTCCTTATTACTATGATTTAAGTTTTTTAGTAAAAAAAAAGAAATGAATATAGAAAAAATTCAATAGAGAGGAACGTTTATATAGAACTATGAAGGTGGTTGTGGTGTTGTTTGCCAACCACCTAGAAAGTAGTTTTAATTGTTCAAGGCCAGTGACATCAATTTTGGTAGTACTTGTTCCGATGATGATCGACAGTGGCCAACGAAAGCAATTTCTAGTTTTTTAGCAAATTTCATAGCCAGTGGTGGCAACGGCTCTATCACTGGAAAATTGTTGTGATAGCAGGATTTGGTGTGGTATAAGAAAACTTTTCTATTGAAACCTCAGACTTGAAGGCTTTGTATGTGTTGCCTAGTATGATGAAGGCTCTATATGTTTTGCATGGTGTGGGGAAGCCGAGAATGGAGAGAATGAAGTATATAACACTGGTGAGAAAAGGGGTTCTTTTAAGCTCTGTCTCTACCTTATCTTTTCCAAAGCTTCTTCAGAAGCGAGGAGTACAACAATACAATAAAAAAGCTATTGAAATACATGGTGTGAAGGAATGTGTTGTTGCAGGAAAGAAGAATGATACGGTGACTAATGAAGATCTTCTTGAAGACAAAGTTATTACTGAACAGCTAACTAGGAACATTAAGTTCTTTAGCTTTGAATCTTAGAGGAAAGTTTGCATCATATGTTGTGGTCATTGGCCTTGGAGGAGTTGGCAGTCATGCTGCATCTATGCTATTATGTTGGCATGCCAAAAGCTCAGTGCCTCAAGGAGCATTTCTCATCCATTTTCTTGGGAGTGCCAAATAAATTAAAAAGTTATTATATGACACATCTATCAAAGAAGAAATTCTCTCTAGCCACCCTGACTTTGTTTTGGATTGTATTGATAACATTGATATGAAGGTTGCACTTCCTACTGCATTTGTACGAAGAGGTTTAAAGATCCTATCTGCCACTGGAGTTGGTGTCAGAGCTGATCCAACAAGAATACACATTGCAAATCTAAGCGAGTCTGGCCAGTTGCTTCTGGTTTATTTGAAATTTTTTAATTGTTTTGGGTGTGCCATGGTTGTTTGGCATGGAGAGGTGAATTGGGTAATTGTTGGTGACGTTTGGCAAATGTAAGAATTTAAACCTGATTAATGTTATTGTTTTGGTATGGGAGTAATTTTTTGCTCTAATTTTTATTATTTCTTTGTAGCTTATTGCTTTTATTTGTTGGTCCATTAGCATTCTATTTTAGGTTAGTCGAGATGGACTTAGTGAGATGCTACGAGAAGTGCAACTTTCCTACAACAACGGTTTCGGTGTTGAAAAGGTGTTGAGTGCAGCTCTGGATCTTGCAACTTTATTGTGGGTAAAGTTTTATTGCTATGTATTTGAAGTGCATTTTGGTCCTAAGCATGTTTAGATAATTTTAATTTTGGGTGTCTTCATGTAAATTGGAGCAGTGGTGAATATTGGTCCTTCATATGATTTAGAGCACTGCTCAACAAATTTTGATGTTTCTTATGATTTGGAGAATTGTTTGACAACTTTTGATTTTTTTATATTTTCATGTGATTTAGAGCATTATTTGGCATAACTTGTGTTTGCACAAGTCTAATTTAGTGATGTTATCCTCAATATGAAGTGATTTAGACCACTAATTTCATTACGTGACTTTGCTTTAATATCTTGGAATTGACTTCAATGAATACAACTTGAGAGCAACACAATTTGTGGTAGTATTGGTAATTTTAGTATAAGTCCAACTATAGGTGTTGGCGTTTTTGGCTAGGAAGTTGATGGAGCAACTCAAGGGAAGCTAGCAGAAGACTTCTGGAAGTTGTGTCATTTGTGTTGAGGAGAACAACTGTAAGAAGATCAAAGGAGCAACAAGGGGTAGTTGATTGAAGGCTTTTAAGAGTTGTATCTACTGAGGTTTTAGCATTGTTTTTAGGGTTTATGAGTGTTTGATTCAAAGGGAGTTGTCTGTATGTTGTGTTTGTTGCATGCTGTTCATGTAGTTTGAAGTTTGTCCATATGCTGTATTTGTTGCAAGCAGTTCGTGCAGTTTGAAGTTTGTCAAATTTTTTTATAGATATTTTTTATTACATTTTATTTTTTGAAAGTTTAAATTAATGTAACAAGCTTAAACTTTGGAAGCTTCTACTTGAGGGGGATTGTTAGGAAATAGAAATAGAATATGTAACTAAGAAGTCATTAGGTTATTTAGTTAGATTATAATACTAGAGATAAGTCATAAGTTTAGATAAATCAATAAATTGTTGAATTTTATTATAACTCTATCTCTTACTCTATATGAATATAGGAGTAGGGTTAAGTCTTTTAATGTAATTTAACTATCTTATTTTATTCAATAATAATTTCTCCCTAATTCTCTAGCCTCTCTCTACTTTTTTTCCCAACAAAAATCCTAATTATTTTCTCAACAAAAAACATAAAACAGACTGATTTTTCAACTCAATCATGCCACAGCCCGGCTGCAGTAACCAGCTGCAGTCCCTTCAAGGTTGCTAGTTTTAGCAAGGATATCTGCCTAACTAGTCGAACCGAACTCAGAAGCACAACGTTTCTAGAACAACACCTATTTCAGGCAAATTCAGAAGAACAAAAGGAAATTGCATATCAACTAGTTGTGATGACTGTGATAAAGAATCAATGAATCTTTCTAGAAGAAAAGAACTCGGATAACAGCATAAAAACTGTGGTGCAAAAGTTGAGTTAAAGATAAACACCTAACTTGTCATATCTAGCACACGATGAAAGGAAATTCTGCCAAACAAGTTAATCCAGACTCAATAGATAAATGTGCATATCTCTGCCGTAAACTTTTACAACCATGCCTATTTCAAGTTACTCATAACAGAGAAGTAGAGAAAGCATATCAGTAAGTGTCAGCCTGTATAGAAAACAAGATCAATATCAACTGGTTGAAGTCATTAGAGCAGTTTTATTTTGTTTCGTTAGAAACACCCGCCTACATATGCACAAGAGTTTGCTGTTAAGCTGGGAAAAGACTAGAGTTTGAGGCCAGATATTTTGACAGTGTGGAAAAAATTGCAATAAATTGTAGGTCTCAAGCATACAGAAAAAGTAAGGTAGACATAACAGTTGAAGAGATTACTACAATATTTACTAAGAATACAAAATTCATTTTTCAGGAGAATTAGGAACTCACTCTATTGCGTGCTTCATATCATATATTTGTCCGATGAGTATGATTTCTTTCACTTTGCATTACCCGAGTAAATACCAACAAATTTAATATCATACAGAAGAGTTGCATTGCCCGGTATATTGCAATCACCTACACATCCATCACAGTGGCATCAGCATCAAATGAAAAATATTTCACAATAATAACTTGCTGCAATCTGCATCTGGTGATGACGGTACACTCAAAGGGCAGCTTTTTCTCAAAAATTGACTAATTAACCAGAAAAATATGTCGTTTGTTTATTTTTTCAAATGAAATCCATAATCTTTCCATTTTTTTTCTAAGAAAAGAAACGTCAAAAAAGTATGAGCAGAGTACAGATCTGATCAAATTTATGTGATTAAACAATCAACTAAGGATTTTTCACTTCTTTTTCTATTCTATATGTCTTCCAAGTCTACTAACAAGGAAAGTTCTAAAATTTGGCAACTTAATTGGATACCAGATTCCATCAAATAAGTTTCAACAGTGATGAAACATAACCTGAAAAGCATCCCGCAGGTTCAGGACCATATGCTAACTGTGGAGGAATCCTTAGTTTGCGTTTTCCCCCTGCTTAACATGGTAGACTAATTGAAGGGAGTGACAAGCAACATATAGCATGTTCTAAGAATTCTGTAGTGTTCTATTCAAATTTCATACCTATCCGCATGGGAGGTACTCCTTCACCCCCCAAAATTCCCTGATCCAATCCCTTGATGACCTGCACTTAATATAATACCTGAATTATGTAAAGCAATAACGCAATGCAATTCCGCCATAGTTGATAGAATTACCTTGCCAACACCGAGGCGCATGGTGAGAGGTCTACCGCGTTTATAGCTGCTATCAAACACTATCCCGTCAGCAAATCTTGCAGTGTAGTGAACCTGCATACGATTTCAAAAGAATCCTAAATAACATGCCAATTGAAGTCAATATTTTACAAAATAATGTTAAGAGCAATATGGCTAGTGGAGAGTCGAAAGACGCACGGACATTGATAAGCTCACCGAAGGGGACTTCATCGCCAGGCCCGTCAAGAATATCGCAGTAACCAAGGCCAGACTTAACATAGGTGAGCTCACACAAAGGCTCCCCGACAGTAGCGTAGTACTCAACTCTAGTCGCATTGGCATCCAAGGGCGTCAAAGCCAGAACCGAAGCAGCTAGAATTCCAATACCAATATCAACAACTGAATTCTTAGTTGCAGATATGGAAGTAAAAGGAAGCTTGGAGTTGCAATTATTTGGTTTTGAATTAGAAGAATAAACAGTGAATTTAGGATTAGGGGTTTGAAGAGCTTTGGTATTTGGGGTGGTAACGGCTAGAGCGCAAGAGACTGCCATTTCGTTTCCCAGATTGTGCTTACGCTTATCTGGAGCTTCAAAGGTTTTTGTTTGGGTTGCCATATGTGATGTGCATATGGATATGAAACCGGGACCCACTTTAAGTGCAGATTTTTCTATTGCACCTTACTCACTATTTAAATAGAATAAAATATTACAGTTCATGGGATTTTGGACCTGCTCTAAAATTGTTACATTTCTTTTCAAGTAATTGAATTAACCTGCAAGGACTAATCCATGGATGAAGCAGGCCACTGGTTTCACCCTTGTACACATTAGAATCACATACACGTCCATTCATCCCCATTTTATCAGTCAAATTATAATTAATATCCAATCATTAATTATATATAATACCTGCGCGCATTTCATGTATTTATTAATATATTTGTTTTAATTTCTTACCATTACCTGGAGTATATGACTTCACGTCTTGGGCTTTTTTCACGAGATTGGTCTTGCGTTTTGAGTCTATGACTTTACGTCTTGTTGGATCTCTCTTCTCTACCTTCAGCTCCGGCTTCCCACCCATTCTTTGTTAAAGCAGAGAGGCTAACTTGCTTGCCAACTAGGACTTACTTATATGGCTTGCATATAAAGGCCATCCTTCCTTAAGGTAGGAAAAGTTTGTGTGATAAACGCATCCACTGCTCAATACATTCCTTGCACCTTTAATTCTGGGATTCCACCCTTTTTGACTTGCACTTAGTACTCTTTGTTTTGGTGCAAATCAGGAGCCGCTATTCCTTTCTCATCCTCCTTGAAGAAATATTTATATATTTTAATTATAATATTTATTTTTATCTTCATTTAATAAAAGATAATTGTCATTAAATTTATAGAATTCATATATATTAAAAATTGTATTTTTCAATTTTCAAGGAATTAAAAAATTGTAATGATATTCTTTATATTGGTAGAAGTAAGAACACGTGTTATAATCAGAATATATAAATATTTCTCTCCTCTAGATATACAATATGACACAGTCCAAAATGAACTTGTCTAAGTTGTGACTGTTTGGCCATGTCAACAAGCAGATTAAATGACCTAACTTTGTCCAAGCGGATTGTTTAGAGAAAGAATCACAGTTGAACGACCAATCTATAGCATTGTTGATGAAATCCAAGTCTTCATAAGATAAACCACAAGGATTATTAGTGCGAAGTGGCGCGTAACTCCGGCTAAATGACAAAAAATCAATGTCATTTGGCCTAGGCTTATTAAGGTTAAGATAACTTGTTGATGGCCTTATGCAAGTTATTATCAGAAACATGCACAAATGGCATGAATACGCCATCGACTACAAGGTGAGAATCTCACTCATGTCAACAATATGCCAAGAGCACCTAGACGTTTCTCATTTGCCTAGAAGCATATCAAATAATGTGCTCAATGCCTATATAAATCCCTAGGTACCTCTGTTACGTAATGCACCTTCACTAATGATATTAAAGCTCTGCTTCTAGACTTGATTTGAGCATCGAAGTATACTTGGCAGATCATTATTACTAACGTTGGTCTTTGTGCAAATCATTTCTCCACCATTCATGACCTTTTGGTTGGTCTGTTCCAAAATAAAAGTTTCATTTGATGCTGTCCATGGCCTTCCTAGCCCCTAACGTTCCCATTCCCACTCTGCTCATGTTCCATCCTTTTTGGAAGAACATCATCAACAGGAAAGAGCTTGAGATGAGCATTATTGGGACCAGATGGCGAAGAAGGCTTATAAAATCACTACTAAAATTGAGTGTGATGATTTGGCCTAGTAGGTCTACCAGTAGCAGGAAGAGTTGGAAGCACCTACTTTCCTCACCCCCCAACTCGCTTACCTTACAACCTATATTCACCACAGAATTACCAGCTACACTAAATACCTACCCAGGTTGAGCAAGCTCCAAATCCGACCATTCCTCCCTTAATAAATGCCTTCACCAATCCAGTGCCAAACCATCAATATTTCTAAGCACAAACCCTCCTAAACCATAATCTACATGTTTACCCCCACAAATTGCTAATATTGCTTTGCCAAACACAATTGACTTCTGTCACCATCTGCAAAACCATATAGATCACACACATGAACCATTTGACCCATTAAATTTAACCATCGACCTCACTCAAAGTTCTAGATAGCTCTTGTCTTGCCACAAATATGGCCATTCATTCTCTATGGCGGTAATGGTCATTCTGTTACCCAACCATTTGAAACCACTAACTTATATTGATCCCTACCATAGAACGACAGACATGCAGGAGCACTTGAAGGCAATCCAAGCATCTATGATGTTATTTGGAGCCCCGAATACCATTATGTATCGTGCCTTTTCCACTATTCCAAGGAAAGTTGGTTTGCGATGGTTCATGGCACTATTGAGGTAGTTGATCATCAACTTTTGGCAATTGGTTAGGGCATTTTCCACTCATTTTATAGCTAGTAGAGTATGCAAAAAGGCATCAACAACTTTGGTAAATTTCCAATAGGGATGAAATAAGACAATGCAGGAGTACCTTGCTCGTTTCAACATTTTAGCTCTAAAAATTAAGGACCTTAACAAAGGTGTGACAGTATACCAAATTAGTTCTGGCCTTCGATTGGAGCACCTCTCCCTGTCCTTGGTAAAGTGATTAGCATTGTCTTTTTAAAACTCTTAGCTCGATTAGAAAAGTATGTAAACTTTGAGAAAGTTGAGGTCGCTTGAAGGTAGGTCCAGCGAATTCAAGTGGAAAGCATTTAGCATAAGGATAAGGGGCATGAGCGAGAGCTGGCACCACCACACAAGCAATATAATAATTATGAATTACTAAATGCACCAATTAGCTACATTGTCCAAGATGTGTAGGCAACGGACTTGATGAAGTTTCCCCCTCAAAAGCAAAGAAAATTTCTCCCAGCAAATAAGTTAAAGTATTATAAGTTCCATTATGATTATGGGCATCACATTGATGACTGTGTGAAGTTGAAGAATGAAATCAAGGCATTATAAAAAAGGGCACCTCACCAAGTGCAAGAATTTTTTAGGAGAGAGTGATAACTAAGGAAAAGAAGGTGCTAAGGAGTAGGCTATTCACTATGACTCACTAAAATAGAAGGGAGTAGGTGAAAAGCAAGTCTCCAATCTTGGGGATGGTTGAAACTATTGCAAGAGGCTTTGCTAGTAGATGAACCTCTAAGAACACCAAAAATAGGTATCTCTAGTTCGTAATGACTGTAGAAGGAAAAAAGAGGAGAGAGCATTATGAGCCTATTTATTTCACAAAAAAGATTTTGGTGATATAGATTGAGACCATGATGATCCAATGGCAATCTCAACACTAGTCCATAAAGATGTTCAGAGCATGAAAGATGTCTTTCTGCAATTTGAAGAAGGAAAGGAAAACATAAAAATGGTTGACTATGTCTCCATAAAACATGACAAACGAAGTGGTATCATAGTTGTACACACGTTTGTCAACCTTGACAACTTGAAAAAACATCCCCTCGAAGGATTCATTAAGAATATGAATCCTTTCCAGTCAGGAGAATCAGATGCCATCTTTACATCCAGATGAAACCATTTCAGATCATCTAGTGCTACGTCAGTCAAATGTGCTAACTCAAATACGTTCTCATCTCGAGAGCATTTAGTATGATTGTGTGAAGTGGACAAGCAAATTGGAAGGCGATATTCTCAAAGGAGTATTCCCCAAAGTTAGAAAATAATGAATAGTTAGAATCGGATGACAAATTAATAAGGTCACCAA
This sequence comes from Saraca asoca, assembly GCA_026873985.1. Lineage (NCBI taxonomy): Eukaryota > Viridiplantae > Streptophyta > Magnoliopsida > Fabales > Fabaceae > Saraca > Saraca asoca. Next base: position 6,152 of record JANHAO010008196.1, on the reverse strand, counting down.
ACTTTTCATACATGAAAAAGAAAAACAATGGAAATTTGAAGAGTATTACACAAAAATAGATCGATCAGTAACAGCAAAAGAAAGCAAAATAATAGTCATTCAGATGAAGAAGGAAAGGCAAAGTTAGAAACTAGAATATTGGATGGGTAGAGGGTCAGAAAACTCGGGAAGATTAAGAGGCAAGCACAAGTCTCAATGACATTGTTGACAAGCAAGCCTCAACGGAGAATCTGAAAAGCTCATCAAGTAATGGTGGCACAACGATAATAAAACCAAGAAATAAATAACCTCAGTAAACTTAGTTCTTATGATAAAAAAAGGGCAAAAATGTTAAGAAATCAAGGTAAAGAGCATAAATGTGAAGTAGGAGTAGTAAAAGATGTCGAAAAACACCAGAGGATTAGTGGGAAGAGCATTAGGAGGAGTTACAGAAAGAACGAGTACAGTGACACCAAGGCAAAAGTGTTTTCAAAAATTCTACATCGATATTTAAAGCATAAGGAAAAGAATCCAACAATTAAAAAGAGTCAAGATGAATGGACCAGATGGTGGTCTTCATCTTGACTTTGAAAGATAAATGTAATGATGAGTGTTGGTGGCAATCAATTGACAACTGGTTGGGAATGCAAAAGCTCCTTTATCTACCTGAACGACGTAGTATAAGATAAGATAGGGGAAAAATGACACAACCTAAAATGAACTTGCCCAGATTGTGATTGATCAGTCGTATCAGTAAGCAGGTTGAATGGCCCAACTTCATTCAAACAGATTGCCCAAAGAAAGGATTATGATCGAACGACTAGTTTATAGCATTGTAGATGAAATCTAAGTCTTCCTAAGATGCAACAAATAGATCATTAGTGCAAAATGGCTCATAGCTATAGCCAAACGACCAAAAACTCTAGGTTGTTTGGCCTAGGATGTTGAGGATGAGATGACTTCTTAACAATCTCAAGTAAGATAGTATGCTAAAATACATACACAAATGGCATGACTATACCATTAATTGTAAGATGAAAATTTCACTTATGCCAATAATATGCCAAGAGCACGTGGATGCTCCCCGTTCACCTAGAAGCATATCAAATGGCATGCTTACTATCTATATGAGGTGCATTTCTGTAATACCTTAATTAAAAAAAAAGACTAAAATAAAAAGTTCTTGCAAGGACTAAAATGAGAAGTTTCATTTTCGGTAGGGTAAAATTTGAGGCGGTGCTTAGCCTTGGGGGCAGAAATGTGAATTTCCCTTTTTTACCTTATGCATAAAATATCAAAACCTGGCTTTTCTCTCTCTATTTTTGAGCTCTCTCGAAGTCTTCAGTCTTCTCCTTCTTCTCTGTCAGCATCCCTTTCCTCTGGTGCATTTCCGATGTTTTTCCTTCCTTTGGCTTCAATCATGTCCATCTTTGAGTGTTCTGGCGGCCCAGCACCTCCATTTCTGTCTGGATGACAACCCAGCACAGTTGTCTTCTTTTCCAATGTACTTAAGCTACCTGGTGAGTAGAGTGTTTGGTCCAGCCTTGTTGGTGTGCGCTAAAATCCTTTATCCACCTCTGGCATCTTTCCTCTGTTGGGCAGTAGCAGTTTATCCTTGTGTGAAGCTGGTTTGACCAGCTGCCTTTTTTCGGCCGTCGGCAACTCCCTTACTCCGGTGGAGCTCTTCACTAGCACTTTAAAGGCTGGTAAGTATTCCTAAATCATAAAATTTATTTTATAGCAATCCTATAATTAGATTTCAAGATATTTTGAGGGCTGGTGAGTATTCCTCATGTGAAGTTTCTGAAAAAATTTTGGGATTTTTGTGATTGTTTTTTTTGTAAAAGTATTGAACTTATCTGCCCTAAAAACTTTGAGATTCCAGCAAATTTTTAGTTAGGCTATTCTAGAGTGTGTTTAAGGTGAGTGAACACTCCTCTTCACTTGAGAATCCCATGCAAATAGATAGTATAACTTTATTATATGAAACACTATAGATTCTTTACAGATAATGAGATTTTTATATGTATCGAAATGATATTTAAAGTACATTTATATGTTGTGTGTATATTGGAATTTCCTTGCTATGATGAAATTATGTGTTTGTGTCGTGTCTTATAATATTGAAAGTGATGATGTTTCTTTTCTGTATAGTGACCTAACATGAAAATACATTAGTAAATTTTTGTATGTTGGATAAATGCTGCTTACCCGTTTCCAAATCCTTATGATATGTGATCTGAATTAAATATGAACATCATATTGGATCCATTGAAGAATTGGGTGATAACCCTCAAGTGCACTTGGGAACTTGTATATTTCCCAGGCAGGAGTGAATAAGGGTGGACGTGTATGGAGATGTTTAGATTATTCATGAGCACACGGTAGATGTGTCAGGTGGCTTATGACAAATGATTGCTCTATTTTATGTTGGTTACCACTTGTAATTGTTCTTTGGAAAATCCCGTAGTATGTTTTACCATATTGGGTTTTAAATAAAAAAAAATTTAGAAAGTTACTACTTTTCTCTTGTTTATTACAATAATATCAAATATCATGTTTTCATAAAATAATTTTCTATTAAAGTATAGTATTTTTTTTAACGTGTAATGATATTATAGTTGCAGGACAGGTAAGCAAATCTACACGATTATATTTGTGAATTATACTTAAATATGGTTTCAAAATAAAAATAGGCTTTTTAGGTGAACATAGGACTGTTTACTCACTAAGTTTCAATGAAACTCACTCTTCTCTTCTTCTTGTTTTTCAAAGCCTCAGGATTCTCCTTCCGTCCCACCATCTCATCCAGACATCAGGTCTGCTCTTTGAGTGAGTAGATCACCTCTGCGGAGTCTATAGATATACATATGGTGGTTACTCTGTTGACTAAGTTAACTCAAAAGAATGCTAAATTTGAATGGTCTGAAATGTGTGAAGCAAGTTTCCAATGATTGAAGAAATGTTTGACCACATCACTAGTGTTGACCTAACCCACCAGTGGCGATAATTATACTATTTATTGTGATGCCTCCAGGATTGGCCTTGGGTGTGTTTTAATGCAACAAGATAGAGTTATAACTTATGTGTCAAGATAACTTAAAAAGCATGAGCATAACTATCCTACTCATGATTTGAAGATGGCTGTAGTAGTGTTCACTTTAAAATTTGGTGCCATCATCTGTATGGCGAGAAATGTGAAATTTATACTGATCACAAAAGTTTGAAATATATTTTTGAGCAAAAAGACTTGAACATGAGGCAACACCATTGGATGGAGTTGGTGAAAGACTACGATTGTTCTATTTTATACTATCCCAGTAAGGCTAATGTGGTGGCTGACACGTTGAGTAGAAAGTCTATAGGAAGTCTTGCTCATATAGAAGTGAATAGAAGGTTGATGATTTAAGAGTTACATGAACCAGAGACCAATGGCGTTCAATTGCAAATAGTTGAACCAGGGATCTTTTTGGCTCATGTGTAGGTGCAGTTCCCTCTAGTTAATCAAATTATTAAGGCATAGGGTCTAGATGAGAATTTAAAGAAATTGCTAGACAAAATGGAGAAAGAACCCGAGTCTGGGTTATCATGGAACGAAAGAGGGGCACTAACTTACCATGGCCGCCTCTGGGTACCTGAAGTTTCTGAACTGTGATGACAACTTATGCATGTAACCCATTCATCTTCTTATGCAATGCATCTCGATAGTAATAAAATGTATCAAGACCTCAAGATGGGCTATTGGTGGGAAGGAATGAAGCAGGACATAGCAAACTTTGTTTCTAGGTGTCTCACATGCTAACAAGTCAAAGCTCAACACCAAAGGCCTGCGGGATTGCATCAGAATTTAGAGATTCCCAAGTGGAAATGGGAAAGAATCACAATGGACTTTCTTACTGGGTTGCCCAAGACTCCAAAGGGATATGATTCAATTTAGGTGATTGTTAATTGATTAACCAAGAGCACTCATTTTCTTCTTATAAAGACCACCTACTCAGCCTCTTAGTACGCTTAATTGTATTTGGATTGAATCATGTCCTTGCATGGGGTTCCACTGTCCATTATATCATATCGAGGGACACAGTTCACTACATGATTTTGGAGACCTTTTCAGGAAACCTTAGGATCATGACTCCATTTTAGCACAACCTTTCATTCTCAAACAGATGGTTAGTCTGAAAGGACTATTCAAGTTCTAAAAGATATGCTTTGGGCTTATGTGTTAGAATTTGAGGGTACTTAGGAGCGAGACTTACCATTGATTGAATTTGTATATAATAACAGCTACCACTTGGCTATTCAGATGGCTCCATTTGAAGTATTGTATGGGAGAAAATGTAGGTCTCCTATTGGATGGTTTGAAGCTGGAGAGGTGAAGCTGTTAGGTCCAGACTTGGTATAAGATGCAACCAAAAAGGTGAAAATCATTTGAGAAAAATTGATAACCTCCCAAAGTCGTTAGAAATCCTATATAGACAAGAGAATAAGGGACTTGAAATTTCAAGTGGAGGACCAAGTGTTTTTAAAGGTATGACCCATGAAAGGAATAGTTCATTTTGGCAAGAAAGGAAAGTTAAGTCCCCGTTATATAGGTCCTTTTCCTATTGAAAAAAGAATCGGTACTGTAACTTACAGGTTGATTCTACCTTCGGAACTAAGGAATGTCCATCCTATCTTCCATATGTCCATGTTGAGAAAATATGTCCCGGATCCATCATATATTCTATCGTAAATCCTGATTGAATTGGATAGTCACCTCACCTATGAGGAACATCCTATGGCCACTGTGGATTGACAAGTAAGAAAGCTTCATTCTAAAGAATATCTAGCAATCAAAGTTGTATGGGAGAATCATGGAGGACAAAAAATGACTTGGGAACCAGAATCTCTTATGAGAAGCAAATATCCTTGTTTATTTAGTTGACCTTAAGGTATGAAACCTCACTTTTTGTACTCGTGTTGTAAGAATTCGGGGATGAATTCTTTTGTAGGGGGAAAGTTTGTAATACCTTAATTAGAAAAAAAGGACTAAAATGAAAAGTTCCTGTAAGGACTAAAATGAGAAGTTTTATTTTTGGTAGGGCAAAATTTGAGGCGGTGCTTAGCCTTGGGGGTAGAAATGCGAATTTCCCCTTTTTGCCTTATGCATAAAATATCAAAACTCGGCTTTTCTCTCTCCATTTTTAAGCTCTCCCAAAGTCTTCGATCTTCTCCTTCTTCTCCGTCAGCATCCCTCTCCTTTGGTGAGTTTTCGGTGCATTTTTGGTGTTTTTCCTTCCTCTGGCACTGATCACGTCCATCCTTGAGTATTCCGGTAGCTCGGCACCTCCGTTTTTATCTGGACGGCAACCCAGCATGGTTGTCTTCTTCTCCAGAGTACTCAAGCTTCCTAGTGAGTAGAGTGTTCGGTCCAGCCTTGTTGGTGTGAGCTGAAATCCTTTATCCACCTCTGGCATCCTTCCTCTGTTGGGCAGCAGTAGTTCATCCTTATGTGAAGCTGGTTTGGCCAGCTGCCTTTTTTGGCCGCCGGCAACTCCCTTACTCCGATGGAGCTCCTCATTGGCACTTTGAGGGCTGGTGAGTATTCCTAAATCATAAAATTTATTTTATAGCAATCCTATGGTTAGATTTCAAGATATTTAGTTGAATCCCTCATGTGAAGTTTCTAAAGAAATTTTGGGATTTTTGTGATTGTTTTGTTCTAAAGGTATTGCTAATAAAGTATTGAACTCATCTGCCCCAAAAACTTTGAGATTCCAGCAAATTTTTAGTTAGGCTATTTTATAGTGTGTTTAAGGTGAGTGAACACTCCTCTTCAGTTGAGAATCCCATGCAAATAGATAGTATAACTTTATTATATGAAACACTATAGATTCTTTACAAATAATGAAATTTTTATATGTATTGAAATGATTTTTAAAGTACATTTATATGCTGTGTGTATATGGAATTTCCTTGATATGTTGAAATTATGTGTTTGTATCTTGTCTTATAATATTGAAAGTGATGATGTTTCTTTTCTGTTTAGTGACCCAAAATGAAAATACATTAGTAAATTTCTGTATGTTGAATAAATGCTGCTTACCCATTTCCAAATCCTTATGATATGTGATCTGAATTAAATATGAATGTCATATTGGATCCATTGAAGAATTGGGTGGTAACCCTCAAGT
>JANHAO010008195.1:0-19450 GCA_026873985.1 Saraca asoca | reverse complement strand
CATTTAATACTCTTTTGTCATGACTACTACTTATTTTTAACTCTAATGGATATTTTGTCTATGGATTATATATTTGGAAATTATTAATTTTTTATGGTTTTCTGAGTTTTTTGGATGGTTTTCTACTATTATATTCTCTTTGATGTGCCAAAAAGGGGAGTATATAATTTGGGGATAGTCGACTACATGAGATTGCGTGTTCATAAAGTAAGGTTGATATATTGAAGGGAAGCCTTACTTTAAGGGGAAGCCTTGCTTTAATTGATCCTTCGTTCTTATTAATAATTTCAATATGTTAGTATATCCTTTTTGTTGATGTCAAATAGAGGGAGAAGAAAAGAAAATGAAAAGAAAAATATGTTATACTTTTAATGGATTATTGATAGTGGATTTCGGTTAAACCCAAATCCGGACAATGGAGGGGGTTCTTTCAGGACCCAAGCTATTTTCTGATTGTTGAGGCCATAGTAAAGTGCCAAATAGCTAAAGCAAGGAGGAGAAGAATGAGACATGCAGAGGTTTAACGTGGTTCGGCTAAATTTGGATGGCACCGGATCCTATGTCCACGGAGATGTTTTATTATTCTGAAGGAGTTTTTACAGGGTTGTGGCTATGGTTTTTGGTAGAGTTTCTACTAGTACTTTCTCACTTACTTCTTTATTTACGTGCCTCTCCTCTATAATGGTTCTAGTCCCCCATTTATAGAAGCATGGAGGGGGTATAAATGGAACTAAATAAACTATACATCTGTTACATCAAATATTAAATGTATAAGACTTCATAGAGCACTGAAAACTGGCTTTTGTAGGTTGCTTTCTGTGTGTGGGATTTGGTGGCCGTATTTTGTAAAATGGTTGTGCAAGTTGTCTGTTGGCCTTATGCTCGACCTCAAGGAGCTTCTGGTTAGGTAAGATTTCATCCTAGCGAGCTGGAGCTCGTGCGCTGAGGTTACTGTCGATTTGTGACCTCGAGCTTATTTAGCCAACAAGCTTGGGTCCTTAGTGAGCTGAGGTCCTTTGTGCAGTGACCTCATAGTCTGGAAAACTCATTCCTTTTTACTGGACTTGGGCTTCAGCCAGCCCGCTTCACAGTGCCAAATTTTTCTTACAATATTAGCCCCCTAACTCTCAGTTCGCTTTGCAGACTGAGAATTGCAATTCTTTCTAGAAGGGTCTTGTTTAGCAGTCAAAGTCTTCGGTGCTTGGTCTATCATGTAGTCACTTCAAACTTCACTTCACCTGAACCAGACCATACTTTTTTCTAAGCATGATTCTTAGCCATTGGCATGGCAATCCTATTCTTTTTGGACCATCCGATTTGGGGGTAGCCAATTATCCTTTAGATCTTTTAGCAGACTCGCCTGGCCTATATAATGCTTGTGAAGCTCTTCAGGTTTCTCAGTAAAGCACTTCCATAGGTGTCAAAGTTAAGCTCCCCATGTTTTCTAATAGCATAGCTTTTAGTGAAGCTCTTTGAGGTATGTATGGTCTACTGCAGAAGATCACGAAGTGTGAATGTCCTACTGCATGTGACTCCCGTGTATAGCTCTTTATGCTAGCTTTGGGGGAGTCTTGTGTAGATCTTAAATTATTGCTTCATGATTTGGCCGTGGGCTTCAGCGCTGCCAACCGGACTCCTGGCACTTTTTAAATTGCTTTAGGTCTAAAGCAGTCGCTGGCTAAGGAGGGATATAAGCATGAGCAACTAAGCTTGCTGGCCCTCTTGCTAGTGGGAGTTTGTTTCCCAGTAGCTAGCTTTCTTCTTCTCTATGGAAGCGATAGCTATAGGCTTTTTTGCTTTTGATCTTGTACTTTGGATCTTTTGATGTGAACTTGTCTTGTTGAATGAGATTTTAATGAAGTGAGCTTCTTTTGCAACTCTTGAATTTTTGCACTAAACATTTTACTTACAAAAGTTGTTGTATAATGGCTGAATGAAATATTTTGATGGCCGATAGGTCGTATTCTTCAAAGAGCCTAGACATTTTATGCTTGAGTGGATAGTAAGTTTTATCTAGAGAGATCGCATGTGAGTTGTGACGAACATTAGATCGTATGAGAGCTACAGGCATCAGGTCACATAAGAGCTATGAACCATGGTGATCTTATTGCTTTAGGTAAATAATCAGGTCAATTTTAACACCTTTGAGCTTTAGCGAGCACATAGCTATGCTAGTATTGAGTTTTTAAGAGCGCCTTCGTGCCTTAGCGAGCACGTAGCTACGCTGGCATTGAATGTTTAAGAGCACCTTTGCACTTTAGTGAGCATGCAGCTACGCCGATATTGAGTGTTTAAGAGTGCCTTCGTGCCTCAACAAGCATGTAGTTATACTGGCATTGAGTGTTTAAGAGCGCTTCCTCGCCTTAGGGAGCATGTAGCTACACTGGCATTAAGTATTTAAGAGTGCCTTTATGCCTCAGTGAGCACATAGCTACACTGGCATTAAATTTTTAAGAGAGCCTTCGCACCTCAGCAAGCACACAACTATGCTGGCATACTGGACTTGTTCATTATAATTAACAAAAATAAAATTATACTTTGTAAAGGCAATAAATAAAGTAACTAAAGCATATTATTAATATATAATCTGAACTGAAGCTCCTCACTTTTGGCTGGGATCTCGTTGGGGATGTTGAGATCGTTGCTCCGTAGGTCACACCACATACCTTGCAAGTGCCCTTTTTTTTTATGATGTCTTCTATTACATCCTTCAACGCCCAACATTCTGAGGTGTTGTGTCTAACCTTGTTGTGGTAGGCATAGAATTTATCTTTATTTCTATGTCAACTAGGGGTCCATTAGGACTTAGGCTTTCTAGAATCTTCTCTATCTTGCTTAGCTAGGAATATCCTGTCTTGGGTATCAAATAGAACACTATAATTTTTGTGGTGACCTTGGTATTGAGGTCGCTCATCCCTACTCCTCTTGATGATCTGAAGGTTGAAATCGCCCTTTCCTTCTCTATGGCTGCTTCTTCTCTTGAATCAGACCTCTTTGAGCTGAAAGTTTCATCTCATCTGGCTTGCCTTGCAGCTTATTCGTAGAAATCCCTAAGATCCTTCACCAGTGACTTGTAAATGCTTATGTACAGCTTCCCATCCTTACGGAGTCCTACAGAGATTATTGCCAAAATAGTTTCTTCTGAAGGATTTTCTACATTATTAACCTCGTGTCTGAATTAAGAGATATAGCCCTTCAACGACTCTTCTTTTCGTTGGAAGATCGTAGCAAGGTGGCAAGGTGGAGTGAGCTATCTTTTCAATGCTCGATACTGGCTGATGAATTTCTTCTAATACTTTTCCCAGCTGCCTATTCTGCGAGCTAGAAGATTTTTGAACCACATAAGAGGTGAGCCCCCCAGTGTTGCTGGGAAGACACGACATTTCACAAGGGGATTAATTGTTATGAGATCCATCTGGACATTAAATGTATCTAGATGATCATACAAGTCTCTATCCTCATCATAGAGCGGGATTGAGGGAACTTTAAACTTTGGGGGAAGGGGTTGCACTTCAATTTCTTTAGTGAATGGTGATCTTACTTCATAGCAAACTTGTTTATCCGGAGTTTGAAGATGTTCTTCAGATTGATTCACCCTCTAAAATAACTCTTCTACAAGTGGCTCTCGTACCAGAGACCGTTGATTCTCCTAGTCATAACTGCAGTGACCTGGAATGTGCTCTTCACTACCTCTACCTGAACATCCGGCTTAGTGCTATTAGTGATCATTTCTAGGTATGATGACTTCGGCCTACCTTTGCAAGCCTTGAACCTGGCTTTGCACTAATGCAGTGACTGCTCTGATTAGTTATCCCATCATATTTTCTAGCTTCTCCTAGCGTTGAAGCCAGACTTGGATTCCTTCACTCCCATTTGTGATAGCGATAGGTTGAAAAGAGCTAGCTGAGGGTGGGAAAATAACGGCACCTATAACAGGGGCTATTGAAGAACCAGTCAAAGAAATGTGACCTTCCGGTGGGTCAACTTGAGCGTTCAAAGCTTTTGTGGTTCTCCCTCTAGCCATCATAATTGCATAAAGGATTAAACAGAAGACAAGGGATCAACCAATACACAAATGGGTCCTACTGGGCATGCCAAAATATTGATGGGGATTTCAGTTAAACCCAAATTCGGCCAATGGAGGGGGTTCTTTCAGGACTTAAGCTATTTTCTAGTTGTTGAGGCCATAGGAAGGTGCTGAATAGCTAGAGGAAGGAAGAGAAGAATGGGACATGTAAAGGTTTAACGTGATTTGACTAAATCTGGACGACCCCAAACCCTACGTCCATGGAAATGTTTTATTATTCTGAAGGAGTTTTTATAGAGTTTTGATTATAGTTTTCAGCAGAGTTTCTGCTAGTACTTTCTCACTTACTTCCTTATTTACTTGCCTCTCCTCTACAATGGTTCTAGTCCCCCATTTATAGAAGTATGGAGGGGTACAAATGAAACTAAATGAACTGTATGTCTGTTACATCAAATATTAAATGTATAAGATTGTATAGAGCACTGAAAACTGGCTTTTGTAGGTTACTTTTTACGTGTGGGACCTGGTGGCCATATTTTACAAAATGGCGGTGCAAGTTGTCTGTTGGCCTTATGCTCGATCGCATCGAGCTTTTGGTTAGGTAAGACTTTGTCCTAGTGAGCTGAGGCTGTTGCCGGTTTGTAACCTCGAGCTCGTTTAGCCAGTGAGCTCAGGTCCTTAGCGAGCTGAGGTCATTCGTGTAGCAACCTCACAATCTAGCGAACTCATTCCTTTTGCTGGACTTGGGCTTCTACCAGTGCGCTTCACAGTGTTGAATTCTCTTTACAACATGTATTAATTTCTTATTGAGCTTAATTGATTAAATCATTATCTTGAACATATTTTTCTTCGATGATTTGTCATCATTAAAAAAGGAGAAATTGTAAGCCCTAAGGCTTTAAATAATTAGTTTTGATGATGTCAAATAGCAAATGGTTAATTTATTGCAATGCATATCCTTATACTATATCAATGTTCAATGTACTCAATGTTATATCATTTATAAGTGTTAATAGGAATGCTATACTATGGTTAATGAATACATATGATAAGTTTGTAATGCATGCTCTTGTACTAACTTGTTTTATCTATATATTTGAATCATACATTATGATACATTAGATTGGACTAATTATATGGATAGCAAAGTTTATGTTTATGTTGTAAGATTATCTAAAGAGAAGAAAGTGAACATTGGAGTCAAGTATTAGGTTTTCTTGTTTGGGCCTAGCTCTAGATAAAATGTAAAGGTATTGGAATAAATTTATTTTGAAATTACTTTTGAAAGTTTGCCATAAGATTTTTTATCAAAAAAAAAAAAATTCTAAAATGTTCTTATATGATTTATCAATTGGTTTAATCTTGGAAATATGTTTTTACATTTGAAATATTTCATTAAAAACATTCTAACTTATTCTTAAATATTTTACCATACTTATTTAATTTGGCATCATGTTTTTGGATTGGTTTATGAAGGTTAAAATGAAGTAAATTAGTTTGAAATAGATTTGGAAAAATTTATTCTTCATCTCCAAACCTCACGATTCAAATTAGAACATTTTACATTGTTTCAATGATCATGCTCATGAGAACAAGATAAACATTTAGCCTTGTGATTCAAATCAAATTTTGAACTGGTTTTGTGCGATTCAAATTGAATTCTTCATAACCTTGTTTTTGATTTTTATTGTGTTTAAATATGGCTTTACTAAAGGTTTGCAACTTTAGATGAGTAGAATCACATTTTGTACTACATTTCAGTGATTCGAATCGAGTGCTTCAATTTTGAGCTCCAAGATTCTAATCACGATTTTACTCGAATTTCAAAATTTAAACCCATGATCATTATTGCACTACTAGACTTGCACATAATGGTTAAGTTTCTAAAGTGTAATTTCATGTACTATATATATATATCTATTTCACACATATTCTCAGTAGCAAAACCTAAAATCTTGAGAGGCAAGCATTCCCTTTCCATCAGTGCTTCATCTTTTTATTAATATTCTTTAATATGAGCTACATTTGATTGATTTCATATCTATTAGGCTTTAATTTGTAATTCAAATTTCAGAGTTCTTTAGATTTTTTGTAAAATCTTTCAAAAACTAATGGATTTCCTAGGGGTAGCCTTATCTGGGTTTAAAAAGTTATTAAGCTCTTTGTTTTCTCTTTTTAAGTGATTAAGGGCCTATTTGGAAGTATTTTCAAGTATTTTTGTTTTATTATTTTTTAAAAATAATTTTTTACAAGCAATTCTAAAAACTATTTTTTTAGAACAAAAGAACAAAAAACTTGTTTGGATGTAAATTTTGAGAACAAGTGTTTTCCTTATTTTTGAAGAAAATTGAAATACATTTAGTATTATTTACAACTTCGTTATTAATGAAAACAGGTGTTTTCCTTATTTTTGAAAAAACTTGAAAACAATTTTGCACAAAAATAAGGAAAACACCTAAATGGTGTTTTCTAAAAACTATTTTTTAAGTTACACTTTTACAAAATAGTTTTTTAAAAACAACTTCTTAAAACAGTTTGCCAAACAAGTTTTTTTTTATTTTTGTAGAAAAAAAAAGCCAAAAAAAACTATTTTCCAAAACAAAAAAATAGGCTGCCAAACAGGCCCTAAGCTTCTCAAAAAGGACTTTTGATTGCAAGTAAGCAATCATTTATAAAGGCTTCTTCTTGTGCTTGTCCAAACTCAAAAGATTTGTTAATTTTTAATGGATTCAAGTTTGGTTGAGAGCTTAGAAGTGGATGTTTCCATTGAAAAGTATTTTTCAAGGGAGAACCATTATAAATCTTGAGTTTGAATCTCTTTATCCCTATTCTCTTTATTTTCCAGCAACTTATGTTATCTACTCTTGCTCTTGTTGTTGGTTAAGGTTTTGCCTTGCTCTGTTTTCATTATGATATTTGTTGAGCATTTTGATTTTCATTGTCTATCTCGAGTGCACGGTGGGTGATTAGCTGCACTTGAGCTAAGGCGAGGTTGTGTGCCCGGTGGGGGATTAGGTGTGCCCAGGCTGAGACAGATGCTCAGTGGGTGATTAGGTGCACCCAAGCTGAGGCGAGGTCACGTGTTCAGTAGGTGATTAGGTGCGCCTAAGCCAAGGTGGGTACTCAGTGGATGATTAGGTGTGCTCAAGATGAGGTGAGGTCGTGTGCTCATTAGGCGATTAAGTGCACCTAGGTGGAGGCAGGTGCTTAGTGGAGAATTAAATGTGTCCGAGTTAAGGTGAGGTCACGTGCCCGATGGACAATTAGATGCACCTAGGCCAAGGCGGGTGCTTAGTGGGCGATTAGGTGTGTTCGAATTAAGCCAAGATCTTGTGTAATTAGGTGCACTTGAGCTGAGCCAACGTTGCATGCTCAATAGGCGATTAGGTACACCTAGGCCGAGACAAGTGCTTAGTGGGTGATTAGGTGCACCTAAGCTAAGCCAAGGTCACATGCTTGATGGGTAATTAGGTGTGCCCAGGCCGAGATGGGTGCTTAGTGGGCGATGAGGTGCACCTAAGTTGAGATGAGAAATAGGTCACATGAGAGCTGTACTTTTAAATGAGTTGATCCCGAGAAGGGTGCCTATTAGGCGATTAAATGTGCCTGAGCTGAGATAAGAAGTAGGTCACCTGAGAGCTGCAGCTTTAAATGAGTTGATCACAGTGTAGCTAGGGTTATAGTTCATTGTCTGTGATCTACGACGTGGCTGGTTGTTCGACATGCTTTTCATTTTATCTGTGACCCTTCGATTTTTGTGAGCAATGCAATGATTATTGTCTCCAGTGAACATTTTTGCCAGGCTGGTGAGGATTTAATATTGGCATACACTGAGTCGTTAGATCATGGGTATTGGAAGGGCTCACAGATTCAACGGTCAGACAACACATTATATAAAATGGGAAAATTCTTTTCCCCTTTCCGGTAGTCATTTGAGATCTGAAACCCAGAAAGCTCTTCATTCTCATCCTCTTTGCCAGGTTTATGATTGTCCATTGCCATTCACCACATTTATCACTGCTTTGACTTACCAGGCTTGCAATTTAAGTCTCGACCACTGGAGACCAGCTCTATTCATGTTTCAGAACTCCTTATCTAATTAGCATGGTAAACTTTCTCTCCTCAGTTTGTGGTTTATGGATCTCTATTTTAAGGTTCTTGTGAGCTTGCTTGTTTATTGTTGACGAACATTGGGATGCTGGTTGAATTTTGGTGTATTTTCTTTTGTTGTGGCTAGCTTGTTTGGTTAGCCGGCTGGTAGATGCTAGGGTTTTTGGTTGCTGTCTGAGTCTTCAATTAGCTTTCTGGGCTTTAGCAACCCATGGCTAAGTCCTTTATGTATCTAGAGTTTAGGTCTCGATGACTTGAGGCGTGTATGATTTCCACCTAGGAAGGTTTCTATTAGGGTAGATTTCAGTGTTAGGGAGGGTTTACTTTCAACGACCTAATTATGTCTTTTTTCTTTCTTTTATAGATATCTCCACCTTATAGACGCTATCGTCACCTAATAGGGAGTGAAGATATCAAATCTGAAGGGAGTAAGGAGGTCTTCCATGTTATACAAGAGGTGACCTCCCATAGTGGTGAGGTCATAGAGGAATTTGTAGCTTACTTTGAATCAAAGGGGTTTATAGCTTGCTCCTTCTTCACACACCACCCTTTAAGTGTTAAGCTCAATGAGCTCGAAGGGATAACTCAGGCATACTATTTTCCCAAAGGTTGCTGTGTTCTAGCACCCTCTCGTAGCGATCATGCTGCTCTCCCTCCTTCAAAGTTCATAGCAATAAGCATCTAGCATCTCATGCCGGATTTAGGTTCCCAATTCCCCCTTTTATAATTGACTTTTTGAACAAGCTAAAACTCTCCCCTTTCTAGCTAACTCCAAATTCATATTCCAGTTTGACTTCTTTAGCACTAGTCTACCTGAGAAATGGCCTTCCACCTCCTTCAGCTAAAGTCCTTTGCCACCTTTATAGCATTAAGAGCATTGGATAGCAAGAAGGGATTTACTACCTTTCGGCCCGTCCATCTAAATATAAGAAAATTTTGTTTCAAGGGGATGCTAAGGGGAAATCCAATGTAGGGCATTACAAGACCTGTTGGTTTTATATTTCTTACCCATCCTTGTGTCATCTTTGAAATTTTTTGTTTGTTTTGAGTCCCGGTAAGCAAGCTAGGAGGATGCAATTTAGCCTTATCATTTGTTTTACTTTGTCTCAAATCTGAATCTTTACTATATTTTGCACATGGAACTGGAAAAGAGAGACTGGGATTAAGGGCTGAGGAGACTGAAGTACTTGACCATTTTGCTGCTTTGGAGGACTTTTGGAACGATCTGAAATTCAATGAGGAGCTTCTACGGGCACATGGGTTCTTTCCTGCCCTTAGTGCTAAGCTTCTTGATAGTGCCCGAGATATTGGAGCTCGTAGAATTAAGGAGGTCACTCCAGCCGACTTCAAGGAGCAAAGCATGGCAAGGCTTGATCTTCTAGAAGCTCCACCCCTAGATTCCCTCAAGTCGAGGCCTGCTACTACCCTGGCCTCTACTGACATTAGCTGTCTTTCATCTTCAGTTGTCCTAACAGAAACTTCTCAAGCAATGGTCTCCGTCCCACAGTCAAAAGGAATTGAGACTGCACATAGGCTAGTGAGGTCTCCCAATTTGGACCTAATGTCCCTTCACTAGGTTTACAAGCTCTTGGTAAGATAAGGCGTAGCATAAGAATGCCAGCTCTGGAGCTCTAAGCTTGGACCTTTTGGTTATAATGTTTCACAGCCTATTGCTGATAAGTTGTGATTCTGAGGCAAGCCATATCTCTTGCTTCTTCAACAAGGTTGAGATTCGCAACGAGCAATTGGTTATTATTCTCCGAATTGAAAGTGGCCTTATGGTGTGAAGTTACTTTGACTTTCACTGGTATTATAGCTTTATATCCATAAACTATCAAGAAAGGAGTCCCTCTTGTGGTACTACGTGTTGTAGTTCAGTAAGCTCAGAGTACTTTTGGTAGCTCGTCTACCCATGCTCCCTTTCTAGCCTCCAGTTTTGTCTTCAAGATATGTTTGATGATCTTATTAATAGCTTCAACCTACCTATTGGCTTGAGGATGGTCTACTGTTGAGAAGTTTTTTACAATCCCGAGGTCATTACAAAACTTAATAAATTGCTCGCTAGTGAACTAGGTTCCATTGCATATTTACAGTTCCCACAACCTATAGGGAGAGGTCCGATCAAGTCAATTTCCCACATCGCAAAGGGCCAAGGGCTGACCATTTGTTGAAGGTAAGTTGGAGGGGCTCAGGAAACCTTAGCAAACCTTTAGCATTTGTCATATCATCTAATGAGATTGATAGCATCCTATTTCATAGTTGGCTAGTAAAACCCTTGTTGGAGTGCCTTCTGAGCAAAAAATAGCCCCCTAGCATGGTTTCCACAATGCTCGATGTGAATTTCTTCCAGGACGATGTCACAGTCAAGGCCATCGATGCATCTGAAAAGTGGAGCTGAAAAGCCCTTCTATAAAGCATGTCATTAATGATGTAGTATCTAGTGGTTCGAGCTTGCATATGGCATGCTTCCAACTTATCTTCTAGCAACTTGTTGTTTCACAAATATCTCAAGATCGGATTCATCCATGAGCTTTATGCCACATTGGTCATCATCACGATGTCTTTCTGTTTGATGCTCGGTGATGGAAGAATCTCCACTGGGATCACACCTGAGAAATCTGTATCCTTGGCTATGGCCAAGCAAGCTAGTGCATCTACATGGGTGTTTTGAGCTCGTGGGACTTAACTAATCTCATACCCCTGAAAATTGTTAAGTAATTCTTGAATCTTCTGGAGGTAGATAACCATCTTTGATCCCTTTGCCTAATACTCGCCCTTTATGTGATAAACGACAAGCTGGGAGTCGCTAAAGATCCTTAAGCTTTTAACTCATACCTCTCTTGCCAAGCAAAGTCTTACAAGCAACGCTTCATATTTTGCTTTATTGTTGGTAGCTCGGAATTCAAATCTTAGTGCGCAGAGGATTTTGTGTCCCTTTGAGCTGACTAATAGTATTCCTACCCTTGCCTTCTAATCGTATGAGGACTCATCTACAAAAAGTTCCCATCATGGGCCTTCTAAAGTCTCCACCTCTTTTTCCACTGGTCCAGTAAACTTGACAATGAAATCTGCTAAAGCTTGTCCCTTGATTGCTGACCTTGGTTTATACTGGACGTTAAATTGGGCCAGCTCAATGGCCTACTTGAGCAAGTGACCCAAAGTATCAATCTTTTGTAATGTTTGCCTCAACAGGTACTGGGTGAGCACCTCAATAGTATGCACTTGAAAGTAAGGCTATAACTTTCGAGAGGCAATCATAAGATAGTAAGCAAGCTTCTCTATAGGCATATAATTCTCCTCCACACTTAGCAACCTTTTGCTCACATAATAAATTGGGAGTTGGACTCTATTTTCTTCTTGAACAAAAGCTACACTAATAACGTGCTGGGATACTCCTAGGTAGATGATGAACTTCTCGCTTTCTTGTAGCTTTGATAGGAGTGGGGCTTGGCCCATATATTCTTTTAAATGCTAGAAAGTGGCCTCACATTCCTCGGTCCATTCAAACCATTTAGCTTTCCTCAAGACATCGAAAAATGGCATGCACTTACCTATTGCCTTGGAAATGAATCTGCTTAATGCTGCAACCTGACCAGTTAGACTTTGCATGTCTTTAACCCCGATCGGGGATCTCATGTTAATGAGTGCCTTGATTTTCTCTGGGTTTGCTTCAATTCCTCTATTGTTAACCATAAACCTAAGGAATTTTCCTGAGGACACTCCAAATCCGCACTTAAGTGGATTCAGTTTCATCTAGTACTACCTCAAAATTTGAAACATCTGATCCAGGTCTTTCACTTGATCCTTAACTTGTTTGGACTTTACAAGCATATCATCCACATAGACTTTCATGGTCTTCCTAATTTGTTCCTTGAACATTATGTTGACCAATCGCTAGTCACTTTTACATTTTTCAACCTAAAGGGCATCACCTTATAGCAATATAATCCATGATTCGTAATGAATGAGGTGTGTT
This sequence comes from Saraca asoca, assembly GCA_026873985.1. NCBI lineage: Eukaryota > Viridiplantae > Streptophyta > Magnoliopsida > Fabales > Fabaceae > Saraca > Saraca asoca. Next base: position 7,337 of record JANHAO010008195.1, on the reverse strand, counting down.
CCTCATCTTAGGGCTCCATAAGTATTTGGTTGTATCCCAAGTAAGCGTCCATGAAGCTAAGGAGCTGGTGCCCGGCTATGGCATCAATGAGTTGGCCAATTCTAGGCAAAGGGAAGCTATCCTTCAGACAAGCTTTGTTGAAGTCAGTGAAATTAATACACGTTTTCCATTTCCCATTTTTCTTTTTTATTGATATGGGATTAGCCACCCAGGAGTGGTAGTGAGCCTCTCAGATGAAGTTATTAGCTAGAGTTTGTCCACTTGATCCTTTAAAGCGACAAATTGCTTCGTAGTCAATGGCCTCATCTTTTGGCAAATTGGTTTGTGGTGTGGATCAATATTCAATTTGTGCGACATAATCTTTGGGTCAATCCTTACCATATCTTCGTGATTCCAAGCAAAAACATCCAAATTTGCCTTAAGGAACTCAGATAGCTAGGTCTTCACATCGGGAAGCAAGCTTTTTCCCAGCTTGAGGCACCTCTTAGGATCTACTTTAGTAACCTATACATCCTCGAGCTCCTTCATAGGGCCAGTTTCTTTATCGATGTTTAGGTAGCAAGGGTCGAGGTCATGACTAACCCCCTATCGTACTTAAGGCTCGAAGTTCTCTGCCAGAAACCAGGTTAACCCTTTTCTGCTTTTCCCTGATCTTAATAGCATCTTTATAACAATGTCAGGCAATGTACTGCTCACCTCACACACATCCGACTCCACCGGTGGTTAGGAATCATATAGTTAACGTCATGGTGGATATGACTGTGTCCAGATCATTCATGCAAGACACCCTAGCACCACATTGTACGCTAAAGGGCAATCAATAACTATGAAGTCTGCCAAGACAGTGGCTTGATGCTCTAAGTTTCCCAGGGTGAGAGGAAGTCTAACCTACCCTACTGGAAATATTGTGTCCCCTGTGAAACCAAAGAGGAGCTTTGGGGAAGATTTTAAGTCACTTTCACTTAGTCCCATTTGTTCATAGCACTTTTTGTACATGACGTTGATCGAGCTGCTAGTGTCCAACATAATCCTTCACACTTCAACGTTACCGATCTTAGCTTGGATGACCAGTGCATCATTGTGGAGGGATTGAACTCCTCGTATATTAGCGTCCACGAAGGTGATGCATTCAAAGGTGGTCCTGGCCTTCTTAGCAGGCCTTCCAAATTCACAACCCATAAATAAGACGTGGCTTGTACTTCACACGTAACATTCATGTGACCCACATGAAGTGGTTGCGATATGTGGCCCACCATGCATCATGAAGATGGTCCTCACCACAGGCATCTGTTCATGCTCGACCTGTTGGCATGGCTACTGCACTAGCTATTGGGGTACTGAGGTCACTATCTAGCAGGTCACACCATGTAATCCCTTAAGCAACCTCTTCTATTCAGATATTCAATTGCATCCTTGAGTGACTTACATTTGGTGGTGTTATGCCTGATGTCATATGATAGGCACAGAACCTGCTAGTATCCTTGCATTTATGTGGGGTCATCAAGGATCTAGGTTGCCTAAAATCCTCTCTGTGCCTTTCCATCGCGTATATCCTCCCTAGGGTGTCAGGAAGGATATTGTAATTGTCATAACAACCTTGAGGCTCAGGTCATCCCTTCTGGCCTTCATGGCAGGTCAGACTCCGGTGCCATCATCCTTACCTATTTTGCCTTTCCCATAGTTGGTCCTTCTCTTGTTCTGGCTAAAGTGAGAGCCACTCGTCTCAATCCTCTATTTGAGCTTCTTTAAACTAAAAGTCTCTTCCCATCTGACCTCTTTAGCAACTCACTCATAGAATTCTCTCAGACCTTTTACTGGGATTTGTATATGTTTTCATATAGCTTTTCATCTTTACGAAGCCTCACGGAAATCACCATTAGGATGTTATCATTGGAAGGGCTTTCTACGTTGTTTACCTTGTTGCAGAATCTTATAATATAACTTTTCAATGATTCATCCTTTCACTGAAAAATCATCGCAAGGTGACAAGATGGAATGAGCTACCTCCTTAGGGCTCTATATTGATCAATAAATCTTTTTTGGCACTCCTCCCAGCTACTAATGCTGCAAGCTAGAAGGTTCTTGAACCACACTTAGGGTATATCCTGATGAGTAGCTGGAAAGATGTGGTATTTGACCAAAGGGGTTGTTTAAAGGTCCATCTAGATGTTGAAAGCATCCCAATGGTCATACAGATCATTTTTCCCATCAAATGGTGGGATGCCAGGAACTTTAAACTGATGAGGGAGAGGTTCTATCTCGATCTCTTTAGAAAACAGAGTCTTTTCCTCGTAGCGATTTGACTGGTCTTGAGCTGAGGGGCATTTTTCCAATCATTGTACCCTCTGTAATAACTCCTCCACCATTGTATCTTGCATTTCAAATCGTTAACCCTTGGTACTATCACGACTTGCATTCAAGCCCTCGGTGTAATATGAGCTCCTAGGTCATCGATTTCCATCATGCTTAGGAGAATGACCTTCAAATTCAAATCGTGAGCTCATGGAGTAGGCTAAGTTTGCCTGTTGAGGCCCTTCTCTAGCTAGTCTCTCTTATTGAACTTGCACTTCTTTCTGGGGCCCCTGATTTGTTCTCTTAATTGTAGCAACTTCAACCTATTTTTGGACCCCATGGGTGTGTGCCTGGGCTAGCGTCACAATTGCGTTAGCAAGTCTCCTAACTATATTCTTGAGTGCCTTCTGGCTCCGATACAATGCTTGTACACCATCAGTTTCTAGGGGAATGGAAAAGGTGCTTGCTAGGAATGGGTTTCCATCTTCTAACATGTTTTGTTGTGGCTCTCCACGGCCACTCGGCTGGTTAACGGCAATGTCAAAGCTCCTAGTTATTTTTCCTCTTGCCATCATGGTTTGTTGGTGAATTAACAGAAAAGCATTCTGGTCCCACTGGGCATGCCAAAATATTGACGGTCAATTTTAGTAATCAGTCAACTAAAGATTCTAAAGTCCAAACTATTGTAAAAGATGAGAAAATGTAAGAAAACAACAAGAGGAAGAAGAAAGAGAAATAGAGTGATCATACAAGTTTTTAAAGTGGTTCGGCTAAAGCCAATTTGGCCCGTACATCCATGGTGGTTGTATTTTACTTTTGTACAGTTGCCTTACTATTCAGACTAGCAAAATAAGGATACAAATGCTCTTTCAATATTTTGACAGAGTTTTAGTATGTATTTCACTCTCCCTTTACAATGATCTATTCCCCTCCTATTTATAGAAGCGAGAAAGGTTACAAGTATAATTTAACAAATTGTAAAACTATCATTACCGTCGCTACGGGTAATAAATGCTGGGCGCTAAGCAATAAATGCTTGCCAAATCATTGTCGATTTTAGGGGGCTAATTTGCCAAGTGGGAGTGTTTCAGACTACTGACTGGACTTCTAGCACTCTGTAACTATACCTGGTGTCACAGTCCGATAGCTCTCTAATTGATCCCACTCTTGGCCAACATGCCAGCTTTTCCCCAAACTTGAGCCATACTTGGATAGATATTTGGGGCATTAAGGATTTTGTCACCCATACAACCAAAATCCAATGCACAACAAGTCCGCAAGCCAACATGAACGTTTAGTCAAAGCATTAGCGCATACTGAGCCTCAAGGAATGTGCTACATAATAAGCCTCTATGTACATTGAGAAGGGACTTTTGAAAAAAAATAAGGAGCAAGACAACTCTATTTTATTAATTTATACCTCATTACATAGTTTTGAGTATATAGGGGGAGTATCTCTAAGCTCCACACTTGATCCCTAGCCCAAGACTTAGTGCCCCATTGGTCACTGAGTTGCCCCCCTTAAAAAGCATTCTAAGCAAAATCCCTACCGACAGAAGTAGACATATAGACTTTTTACCTAGCTCTTAAGGGTTCTAACATGCCATCTCATATGGACACAAAGATAAAAATGCAAGGATAGCAATCATATGCTTTCCCACTCGTACTGAACAAATGATCCATGTCAAAAAGAAAAATACCCCCAAAATGGGAAAAAATCAGAAAAATAATCTACAAGTGCATTTGCTCCTAAATTCGTGCAACATAATCTCCTATTCATGCTTGATTTTTATGCCAAGTTTCATTTGAATCCGAGCAAATCCACCTACCAAATCTTGGTTCACAATTGCCAACTTATGACATTCTCCCCCACTTCAAATGTCAAAGCATTTATTGACGCCTCAATCTTACACAGCTTCCACGAAGCTTGCTCCTCAAGTGCTAGCTTCTCGATCTTGAATCTTCATGTATGTCTTCAGCCTGCTCCACTAAAACTACTTCCTCGACCACTCTGCTTATCTCTTTGAGCTAACATACTTTGAGAGGCTTTGATGAATGGCACTTCAACCTGACATAGCTTTCAGGATCGTCGTCAGTCTACTGCTCCTTAGCTTCTCCTTAGACCTTCTCTTTGCTCTGTGTCCTTGAACCTGCACCATTGCATATTTGCTTTCCCTACACAACATTGTGTAGTCACTTCCGCAACTTTAATGTCTTCGACAATTCTGCCTCTATAGACTTGAATGAGCTTCCTCTGAAACTCGAAAGTTTTGCTGCCTCTACAGACTTTTGCACCTTATCTCTGTAGGCTCAACTCCATTGTCCCGACACAAACTCATGTGCCACTATCTTCATAGCTCTCCCCCGGTTCTATCACCTCTACGACTTCATCTATCCCACTGCCTCTATAGTATTGTGGTTGTTACCTCTGTAACTTGTGCTTGCCTCACTACCTCTGTAGCTTACAACACACTGTCCTCGCACAATTCTTGACCTAACTCACTATCTTTGCATAGCTCCCGACTCCACTGACTACCTCTGTAGTTCTTGAGCCGACTACCTATCTCCGCATAGCTCTTGATTTAGCTCACTATCTCTGTAGCATAAATGTGTGCTACCACCATAGCAATTGTGCCAGCTTGGTATGTGGGTTGTGCCTATAACCGGTAGCCCCACATCCAATGTCCCATACCACCAATGTGAGATACATATGTCTCATGGATTGTTAGCCAGCAATACATGGCCTGCTTGTAAGTCTCATAACCTGCACACAAGTTTGCTCGTGTGGTTTACTTTAGCTATTCGACATACTTCCACTACACAACTTTCACACTTAATCAGATCCTCTGACCCTTTCTGATTGACACCCTCATAGTATTATTCAACCATCACAGTCTATTCAGAGTTGATACTCTCTAGCACCATGGTCCTCACGACCCCTCATAGGTTTGTACACTCAAGTACTATCTCTTGGAAGATGATATTAGCTCGTCTCCCTTAACTCTCATAGCCATTCACCAATATCATTGCCCTTATCACAATTTCTCCGATGATCGGTGCCCTCTTGGCTTTCCTCAAGCGACATTCCCCTTTTGAAGAATTTCTTCTTCGAGTGCATCCTCATGATGGCTCCCCCACATCAACGGCTTGATAGGGGTTGAGCATCGAGCATCCTCCACTCGAGCTCGAGTTTCACCTTGCTTGTGCACTAGCAAAAGCAAATCTTATGGTCATTGCCATAAAGTCTGTCTTGTGACTATGTAGTGCTAACCTGCTAGCATCTCGAATCTTGTGGATTAGTGCTATAGCTTACTCTTGCATCCATAGATTATGCACATTAGATCCCTATGGATCATCTCATTCCCTGTTGGGTTCACTCCTCTGAGTAAAATCCATGCCTTCTGACACATTTTTGGATTCTTCTAACAAGATTTGTCTGCTCAACACATCACCATAGATGTGCCATCCTTTAGGATATGTCTACTATCGGTTGTGGCCACTCTTCATCAGTTCTCACATCCCTTTAGATATTTCAACCCTTTAGTTGTGGTGTGGCTATGCACTCTTGTACGCCCAAAGCTTCACCCTTTGGCTCTGTTAATTGTCAACTTGTCCCTCTGGACATAGCCAAACCCTCTGGTAAGACCAAGGCTTCTCTCGGGGCTTTTCTTGCTAGATAAGCCATCAATTCTCACACTCTCTTAAGTGGTTTGCATTCCCTCGAATGCCTACTATGAATGAACGCATAATTTATGTCCCCTACCGTACAGCAAGTCCATAAACTTCTACACATGCTTGCACTTGATGCACTATTAATGTTCTCTCAAATGCAATATCTCACACACTAGCCCTCGAATTGATCCAACCTCTTGCACCCTCTTGGTCAAGCCCTTAGCAGCACTTCTTAGCTATTTCCCATGAATGTCTACTTAACTCACAAACTCCATGTGTTTTTGACAAGCTAATTCCATCCTAATAATGGCTCACCTGATCTGCACTCTCTAGTATAATCAGGCTCTGATACCAACTTGTCACGGTCTGACAACTCTCTAGCTGAAACCGTGTGGTGCATGATGTCACTCTTAGCCAACATGCTAGCCTTTCCCCAAACTTGAGCCATACTTGGATAGATATTCAAGGCATTGAGGATTTTGTTGCCCATACAACCAAAATCTAATGCATAACAAGTCCGCAAGCCAACAAGAATGTTTAATCAAAGCATTAGCGCATACCGAGCCTCAAGAAATGTGCTACACAATAAGCTTCTACGTACATTGAGAAGAGACTTTTGAAAAAAAAAAACAGGGAGCAAGACAACTCCATTTTATTAATTCATGCCTCATTACATAGTTTTAAATGTGTAGGGGGAGTATCTCTAAGCTCCGCACTCGATCCCTAGCCCGAGCTTTAGTACCCCACTAGTCACTGACTCGCCCCCTTAAAGAGCATTCTAAGCAAAATCCCTACCAATAGAGTAGACATACTTTTTCCTAATTGACATAAAGACTTTTTGCCTAGCTCCTAAGGATTCTAATGCACCATCTCATATGGACATGAAGATAATAATGCAAGGATCACAACCATGTACTTTCCTACTTGTACTAGACAAATGATCCATACCAAAAAGATACAAATACCCCCAAAACGGGAAAAATTTAGAAAAATAATCTACAAGTGTATTTATCCCAAATTCACGCCACTTGATCTCTTCTTCATACTTGATTTTTGTGCCAAGTTTTGTTCGAATCTAAGCACATCCACCTACCGAATCTTGGTTCACAACTGCCAGTTTGTGACACCTAAGGTGGTTTATTCAATGCCTTGGGGTTGCTAAATGATTTAAGCTTGCACTTGGGCAATCTACTAGCTTGGCTTCTGTGGCCTTCCTCCAGAATGGGCCAGCCCTTTTTGCCTTGAGCTAGTCCATTGGGCTTTCACTGGCCCATTTCACTTAATCCTAAAAAATACTCATAACAGTACTCAACAAATTATGGTTATATATGCCACAAGTCCAAGCTAGAGGCCAAAGTTTAAATGCTATTTTT
>JANHAO010008194.1:0-19449 GCA_026873985.1 Saraca asoca | reverse complement strand
GGGGAAGTTTGGTGATTTTAAATTTTTTTGGAAAATTTACCTTTTGGCCCCAAAGTTTTTGGCTATTCCAAAATTCGCCCCACCCGGAAACAAGGCTTTTCACTTTAGTCCTTGAAAACCTTTCAGTTTAGTCCTTTTGTCATATTTTATTTATATATATTATTTTTTTTATTTTTTTTGGGGTATTACAGAAGTGAACACTATGTTTTATTGTCATGATCAATTTTCCAACATTAGTGCACTGGAATTATATATTAAGTTTGACTTATTTTTCCTATTTTGCCCCCTCTTCAAGCTTCCCTTCTTTTTCTTTGGCTTCTTTCATATTGCAACCCATGCAATATCTTCTTCTTCTTTTTTTTCAAGCTTGAGCTTTTCTCACATTCTCTCTTCTCGAGTAAGTCATTCAACTCTTCTTATTATTTTTTCCTATTTTTAGTACTGATTCCTCTCTTATTTCTCTTCAATTCCAGATCAAAATCATATTGATTCGCTGAGTATAACTTAAGATATGAATTTTTGAAATTTACAATCACTACTTTCATTACTATTCACTTCAAGAACCCATACAATTTTTCTAAAGTTTTATAATTTAAATCTTGTATATTTAACTTGTTTCTTTGCAATGAAACCATAATCAAATGATATATAATTGTTTGCTGAAAGAAAAAATCTTGAAATAGTTAAAAAGTAAATATGTTTTTCATTTTGTTAATGAAGAGTGTTGAAGATTTTTGATGGAATCAATAGTGATCTTGTATTTTCAGTTCATATATGAGTAATTCTTACCGTTCTTGTGAATTAAATTGTGTCTATTGCTTATGATCTATTGATTATTAGTGTAAGTTAATAAAAATGGGTTTTTGTAATTGTGTGCTAAAGCTTGAGACTAAATGGATTTGTTGATATAATGATTAGTTTTTTTTATTGAAATAGTTGAGTTTCATACTTGTTTAAGCTCTCAAAACATATTATGTTAAGATCCTATGGTATAGTAGAAAATTGGAAGTTGCTTCCCCTATTTTTCTGTTATTTTCATGCAACTCCTACTTGTGTGAGTCGAGTCGTAGCTTCTGAACTGAACCAACCATTATACTTACAAAACCCAGTAATTTTGTTCTTACGATCCAAATAAAAATTTAAACTGGATTTGCACAATTGGAACTGATCCTTTCTACCCTATTTTTCGATTCCAATTGTGATTCTAATCGTGTTTATATTTGTACTTCCTGAAATGTTGCAGATTTTGGCAAGCAGACTCATATTTTCAACTAAATTTCCTTGACTCGAATCAAATCTTTCTTAACTGAACTTTTCGATTCTAATCGCAATTCTACTCAAATTTTTTCAATAATCTTACTCACGATTTGATCCCATCTTTAGAAATTCTCAGATTTTTTAACCTACCTTCACTTTTTTCTAAAATATTTTCTATTTTGTTAGTTTAATCTTGTGTAAATCCCTACTAAAATGAGTGTAATGATAAAGAAAACTTGAATAAGTAATTCATAATCTAACATCATTGGATCTAACAATTGGCTATACATTACTAATATGAAAGTAATCTTAGTAGTCATATGATGATGAAACAAAGAAGGTATGGTGTAATTCTAATAGAACATAATTCATGTGGCTGGAATTATGATTGAATGAGAATGTTTTGATATATTTATTGTGAGAACAATATTGCTTAACATTTGAAAATTTTCATGAGATTTGGAATGGTATATGATATATTGAATGACGATAAAATGTGATGATGTAAATTTGATGATGTATTTATTACGAGAATGATATCATTGAATACTTGAAAGCTTTTATAAAACTTGAAATATTGATGATGGGGTGTGATGAGAATATTGAACCAGATCCTAAATTTGTGCGTTCTGACATTGATAAGTGGGATAAGGTTAGCATGGAGAGAAAAAACTATGATGAGTGGGATAAGGTTGGATCAAAGTAACAAGAAGGTTTATAATTATTATTATTATGTATTTGTTTTTACTTGCATTATTATTATATAGTATGTTAAAATGTGATATCATGAGATTGAAATACATAATGAGTAAGAATGGCAGCATACAGCCATGAGAGCTTTGATTTGGTATAATGTGCTAATGCTAACATGATGTGATTCTCTTCAGAGGTGAGTCAGTGAACTTAATGATTGCTTATGAAAATCGTATGAGAAATGATTATCCGATCATAATATAGATGTGTTTATATATGCGTTACATTGTTGGATAATTTCATAAATTTAGTATGAATTTATTTCACTGAACCTCATACTTACTCTTTTATGTATTATTTTTTTCAGATTCTCAAGAAAATCCAATTAACCCATTATAGGAAAAGTAAGCATGAAAAACAATCTGATGGATATCATAGTTGACGTTTATACCACCACTGTGTCTAGTTCACTAGGAACCTATCAAATTAAGTTTCATTACATTGTTATTTTAAATTTAGCAGGATGCGAAGTATTACACGAGATTGAGATCATTCCTTTCAAGCCTCACAATGTCCTCCTGATGATGGCCTTAAGATAGTTTGATCCTTGAGGGATTTACCATTTAACTTTGTGTTTTGTTGATTTTTTTTTCTTTTTAAATTTTTAAAAATGTAGGGCCATAACGTATCAAGGGCTTGATTGGCTCAACCAATGATTTTTTGGTAATAAGATAAGTCATAGGTTAACCTAACTTTTTTATGGATTAGCCCTTATAAGATATAAGGAAGAGAAAGTGGAAGAATCTTTTGACCTATTAAAAGTTTGAAGTGCTTTGTTTTTGAAACTTGTGTAACTTTTGAGGTAGATGTTGGATGGGTGCGTGCCTGTTGGGCAGTACCTGTGTACATTAAGAATTATTTTTATAATTTATTGTATAATCCTTTCTTTGAGAGTTTATTATTTCTTAATCAATCAGTTGAATGTGAATGAATAAAAAAAATGAGATAAATGTGGGTAGAAATGAATGATGAGAATAATTGATAGCCAAGTTGGTTGTCACAGTTTGAGACTTGTGACCAAATTCGACAAGGCAAACATGCTCAGATTAGAATAAAAATTAGCACAAAAATCAAGCATAAAGAGAAGATCATGTGGCACAAATTTGGAGGAAAATGCTCATGTAGATTATTTTTTCAATTTTTTTCCCATTTTGAGAGCATTTATATAATTTTGACTAAGGTAACTTGTCTAGTACGAGTAGAAAAGTACATGGATGTGATCCTTGGATTTTTTATCTTCGCATCAATATGTTATGGCACTTTAAAATCCTTAGGAGTTATAAGAAAAGTCCTTATGTGAACTGAAAAAAAGTATGTCTACTCTTGCTAATAGGGATTTGGCTCAGCATGCTCTTTAAGGGAGAAGTATCTGGTGACTCAGGATGGGCAGCGAGGCATTTGTCTAGGGAATCAAATGTGTGGCCATAGCCTCCCCTACACACTCGAGAGTCTATAATCAAGGCTCTTATATGTGAATAAAAGAAGTAGCCCATTTTCAATTAAAAAATTGTCCCACAGAATTTCTTTACTTTTAGCCACATATATTCGCATTATTCGAATTGCATGAACACATCTTGAATGTTTATGTGAACGACTTGGTTGCCTTTTTATGTGATTTGGTTGTTATGTACTTTATGTGATTTACTGCTTATGGTTGACTCGATGTGTTATAAAATTATGGGCGTTGTCCATTATTTTCAAAACTTAGCTAGTGTATGATCGATTGACTGGGTTATTCTTAAATACTAAGTGATTAAGGGCCGAGCGAAGAGTTGGAAATAGTCTAAGTGCCACACATTCTGCTAGTTAAGTTGTCGGATTGTGACACCAGTCATGATCAGGAAATTAGGTTGTAACACTTAATTGGACTTTTACATTTTGTAATGTGATTGTCATATCTCTCTACGTTGTGTGGAACATATGTGTCTTCGATCATCATCTCTCAACAAGTAGGCTGATAAGGGATTAGTCAATATTTATGTGTTTAATTCTCGAAACACCATAAAATCCTAATGACTGAATATATGGATCCATACATGGGTAAAGGGCAGAATGTGACTTAAACCTTTAATATGGAACACATGATCGACCTATATGTAAAATGAAATTTGAAGTAAGGTATTTAATATAACAGACAAATTGAACTATTTATTGAAAAGATTAACTTTCATATATATTATTAATGTTTTCCCCTCGCCATATTACTTCTGAAGTATATTGGTGTTATAATTGGAGTAACAAGTTTTCTCTCGAACTAGGATTTAGGAGAAAAGTACGTTTATCTGATATTCTAAGAACAACAATTCTCTAACAATTATCAAAATAAATGATATTAAACTTGTGTATCATTAATTATTTTATTAAATCAAATAAAAATTGACATTAAATGATTAATTACAATTAAAAATTAATTTAACAAATTTTAGTATGATAACAAAATTTAAGCACTGAAGCAATAACTTTAAACGTACCAGATATTGAAAAATCAATTAGGTAATCCATTTAATTTTTTTTACGTTATTTGCAATTAAAATTTTTATTTTTAACTTGATAGAAAAAGAGATACTAAGGCAACAAATATTAATGTATGAATTACTAAAAATTTTATTGTATGAAATACTAATTTTTTTTAAAAAAAATCAATGTGTCATATTTTAACCGCCTTAGAAATATTTTTTTCGACTTTAGGTAGTAAGACTCATAATATATAAACAAATAGAAGAAAAAAATTCCTTCAAAAATTGTACTAAAATTCATCATACATACTAGATAAATAAAATTCTATCAATATATAAAGAATTTAAATACTACAATTCTAACAAAATAATTAAAACAAGCCTTACTAACTATTTAAACTTAAACAATACAATTCTAAACTTAAACAATACAATTCTCATGTGAATGAAAAATTTATCATACATACTAAATAAATAAAATTCTACCATGATACAAAATTTAAATATTTTAATTCTAATAAAACAAATAAAATAAGTTTTACTAGCCACTTACTAACTATAACTACAAAAAAAAAACACTTTTTCATAAATATTAAAAACTAACATAATAAATTTTAATGTATAAAGTATTAACTTATCAACTGATTAATTATCTTATTTTTTCCACATTATATTTGTTTCAAATCCTTATTTTATTCTGTTAACATAATAATTTTAAAATTATTAACTACTAAATCCTCGAATCTTCTATCACTGCTAAAAAGAGAAAAGATAAATAATATCATTATTATTATGTCTAATTTAGATAATTAATTTTTTTATATCAATAAAATCTACAGAATAATGCATGATAATTATTTAAAATAATGTCTTATTAATCATCTAAAATAGAATTTAATTACAAAAAGCTACATTTAAATAATTTACATTATAAAAAGTAGTAAAAAAATAAAAACATAAAAACTTACCTGAAAAGAGCATTGTGAGAGAAGGAAATTGAGGTATATAAAAGAAGAGCTTCGGGGTATGCTGGTTTAAAATGAGAAAAGGTGAAAAAGAAGATTTTTACAAAAGAAGGTAAAGAAGAAGAGGTGAAGAAGTGAGCAATTGGAGATGTAAAAATTTAAAATTGACAGTTTGAAGGTGTATAGAATTAAGATAAAAAAAAAAGTAGGATTTTTTTTTTTTTTTTTAAAAAGGGATTCAGTTGAGGAGACTTAAGAGGGCAGTGCATGTATGCAGTGCCCCTACGCAGCAATTGTGTGTTTTGACCGCACTGCACTTGCACATACTTGACCAGGCAATGCCAACGGAGGCAACACAGGCGTAGACGTTTTCTCCACCAATGTCGTCTTGCATCATGTTAGAGCCACACTATACGCACGGAAGTAGACATTACGCCTTGCATCGTTATGCCTTGGTTCCCAAAGAACAACATTATATTAAAAATTACTTTTATTTATAATTAAGTAATCCATTTAATTTTTTTATATTATTTGCAATTAAAATATCTATTTTTAACTTAATAAAAAATAAAAAATAAAGCAATAAATATTAATATATGAATTACTTTTATTTGGACGTTAGGAAGGGAATTAATTTTCCCATAATCTGCTGATGTTATCTTGCGCCATGTCAAAGCCACACAGCACACATGGCAATAAACATTACTATCAACAACGTTGTGTCTTGATTCTTATGAAATAGTATTATATTAAGAATTATTTTTATTTAGACATCCGAGAGAGAATTAGTTTTTCCATCCTCATTCTGTATGGCAAAAGGCCCCTAAATGATTCATATTCGTTGACACAATGACACTCACCAAACTAAACTAGTGGATATACAGTACATTATATATAGAAATTAGGAAATTTGATAAAATTGTTTTTCATTGTTTATATTTTATTTTTTAATCTTATTATTAATAATTTTAAAAAATTAAATAATTTATAAGTATTATTGTAAAAATTAAAAAATTATTAACATATTTTAATATGAAAATAGAATATCTTATTTTCCTCCAAACATTTTCTTAAGAAAAAAAAAATGGTAAATTGTATATAGGACACCCTAAAAAGCCGTTCTTCCTTGAGCTCAAGCTCGGAAACAATTAACGTCCTCTCCGGCACCTGCTGACCAAATTTAGGGAAATCCTTACTCATAGAGGACGATCCACGCTAACAGTTGTCAATGTTGTCATTCATTCTCCAGATTGACGTTGTTTATAGCAGTAGTGGGCACTTGACACGTATTCATTCGACAACAAAAAGAATGTTCAAAATGTTGGGATTTTTACTGGGAATGGGATCATAACATGAGCAGGTGACACATCACTGCTACCAATGTCATATCGGAAAGTGCGGACAAACAGATGGCCAATGTATGAGAGGGTCATAAAAAATGGCCCTTCTCTCGTTCAAGTGAGGATTCGCTGTGTTGCACTGCACGCTACTTGGGATCAAATCTTGGTACATTTCATCCAAAACAAGTTCATGTGCCCGGTTGGGAATTTGGCTACCCTATATGGAAATAAAAAGAAGGATAATTCTTCACAAAATTCAAATTATTGAAAGATTGTGTTTTTGTTAGATTGATGATTTTGTTTGAAAATTTATATATTTTTTATTTAATTTATTTATTTTAAATTTTAAAAGTAAATTATTTAAAGAGGATAGAAATCTGATGAACAAACAAAAAAAAATGACATCTCAAAAATAAATTTGATTCTCAATAACTTTGTTTTTTTAAACCATAGTTTTATGACATTTTGAGATTCACTCCTTTTGGTAGACCAAGTTCTTATAGAAAAGTCTAGTTATATTATGTGAGAATTGTTTGGTTCAATCTGCGAATATGAAAAGGGAATAGAATCAAATAACAAGGAGTAAAGTGATAACATTTACTTTTTTTATTTGTTTGATTCAGTCATGTAATAAAATCACATTATTTATTATTCCTTTTCTTGTTGTTTGCTTAGATGGTGATTAACAATGATGGATGATGGTCAACAGTGATAGGTGGTTATGGACGATGGATGATGGTCAACAACGATAAGTGATGGTGAGCGATGGTTAATGATAGTAGGTGGTGATAGTTAATAGTCAAAGGTGACAGGTGATGGTGGTTGTTAATTAATAATGGTAGGTGATGGTGGATGATAGTAAATAACAATAGATAGTGATAGACGATAGTCAATGGTAGTAGGTAATGGTGGATAATAATTAACGATGATAACTAATAATGGATGGTGTATTGGTGGTGGACAATGGTCAATGACTATATATGATGACAAATGGTGGTCAACTTTGATAAGGATGTTAGATGATTGTAAATGGCAAAAGGTAGTTGTGAACGATGGTTAATAGTAGTAATAGTATTGGATAATGGTCAATGGCAGAATGTAGTGGCAAGTAATGGTTAATGGTGGTGGTGGTGGGTAGTGGTTAATGATTGTAGTGGTAATGGCTGATGATCAATGGTGAAAATTGGTAGTGGGCAATGGTAAATGACAGAAGATGGTGGCGGGTGGTGGTTAATGATAGTAAGTGACGGTCGATGGTGAAAGGTGGTGATAAACAATGATCAGTAACAATAGTGGTGGTAGGTGGTGGCTAATGATAGTAGTGGTGCTGAGTGGTAAGCGGTAGTTAACGACAGGAGATGGTGGTGAGTGATGGTAAAAGAAGAAAAGAGAGAGAAAGAGGATTGTTTTTTGTTTCTAGAGAGTTACATAATCTGAAAGTTCAGTCTGAAACCTTATATGAGAGAAGGGTTTCAAATATTAGAAATTGGTTAAAGTTAAGTAACAATAACATATTTCGTTACATGTGAACCAAACATTTAGTAAGTGAATTAATTTTTTGATGTCATTACTTGCTTCTAAGATTCCCAACCAAATGCCCCCTAAGATCTTATAGAATTGTTTAGTTATATTATATGAGAATGTTCAAAGGATAAGTGCATGAATTCATGTGTTTAAAGATTTTGTAGTTTTAAGTCATTAACGGGGTGTTGGGTTGGAGATTTTAGGGGCGCGTAATAGAATAAAAAAAACTAATTTATTTACTAGGTGTTTGGTTTACGTATAGTAGAATTTATTATCTTATTTAACTTTATTGAGTTCCCCCATTTACCTCACTTAAGGTATCAAACAATGTTACTCTCTAGAAACAAAAAAATAATCATCCATCTCTTTTTTTCTTTTATCAACCACCACCATCACTATCATTATTGAGTATCATTTGCTACCATCTTTCATTGTTGACTATTACCTATCATTACTTTCCGCTGTTGACCACCCTACACCATCACTATATCATTGACCCTTGCTTACCATCACCAACCACCATTTATCACCATTACCGTCATTAACTATCACTTACCCTCACCTTTCGTACCACCATTCACCACTACTTTTCGTCACCCACTACCATTATCACAATTGATCATCACCCATCATCACCTGTTACCATTGACTACTTCCCTCCACCACTACTATCATTAACCACCGCTTATCACTACCACCGCCATTGACCATTGCCTATCACCACATTCCGCTATTGACCACTATCCAACGCCATTACCACTATTGACCACTGCTCACTGCTATCTTTTTCTATTAACAATTGCCTAGCACCACAACTAATGTTGTTCACCATTCACCATCACTTATAATCAACAACTGCCACCCACCACTATTTTTCGTCGTACAAACTTGTAGAGTATTGCAAATTTTGTGAATAGTTTATAATATTTTTTAAATTGTGTGTAAGATTTATTATCATTTTTCAAATAATTACAACTTTAAACTTAATTTTACATGCAAGATTCTACAGCTTTATAAATAAAAGTTGTAACATGAAAATTTTTAACACTTTTTATGAAGAGTTACAAGAAATCATAAAGATTTTATACTTCTCGCAAAAAATAATATACCAAAACTTTTTTGAATACATACTACTCTTCTTTTCTTCTCTCTCTCTTTTTTTTTTTTTCCTTGGGGAGGGAGGGAGGGTCAGGAAGGTTGGACGCAGGTACGGGGAGGAGGGGAACAAGTTGCGATCTTAACTGACAGTCGAGGTGACCAAAAAAAAAAAATTGATAGGCGACTATAAAAAAGGGGACCATTTCCTTATTGGGGCTTTCACCAAATACCTTTACAAGTATAAGCAGCTTGAATATACACATTCCACCAGAACAAGCCCAAACCCTCTTGGATAGGACGGGCTCCAAGGTTTTGGAGGACAAAGTTAAAAGAAAAAAAAGGGGTAGGGCCAAGACAAGGGGCCTGAGGCTAAAACAAAATGGTCAGGTGCGACAAAAAACCTTAATTATTTAAGAACATGATATTCTAGCCCATTATATAGATACAATAAACATATATCACCAAAACAAATATCAATTCAGAAAACAAAGATAAATAATGAAATATGAGAAAATATGAAACTAATCTGTTCAAGTTTAATTGAAATTAAAAGACTAAAAAATCCACCTGTAACCCGGATAATCAAAGATCGATGCCCCACCGAGGCCTCAGAATCTTTTCAAGTGTCTACATAAAGGAGTATAATCATCAATGTTGTGAGGGGACAAGGACATCACCTCGCAATCACTCTGAAAGCCCAGCAGCAGTTGAAAGCCGTCTTTCCTTTTTGCCTTCAGAGGCAACATGTAGCAACCAAACACATCAAAAGCCACATCGCATGCAATGAGGGAAGCTGACCCCAAAAATTATAAAAAGCAGCTGAGGGGCAGATAGGGGATGCTAAACCAAAATTCCCCAAATCAAAGCAACAGCCATCCCTAACAACAAAAGAGTAAAAGGCTAAGTGCAATACACCCAGAAAAAAAACCATAAGAACCAATCAATAAAGTAATGTTACTATCTCCATAATATATATATATATATATATATATATATGTAAAAAATACTAAAAAAAGTGCCTTTGGGGGTGGATTTTCACCCTTTTTTTTTCTTTGTTGTAAGTTTTTTTCCCTTTTTTATAATAGGTATCTTCCCTTTCTCGATCATTTTTTCCTAAAACGCTCATGAAATCATATTCCATTGAGCAATATCAAAAATCCATATCTTCAGAGTTTGTGAAACATTACTAAATTGTTGATTCCTCTTCCCCTTAATCTCCTCAAAGTGTGTTAGAGCATATCTACAATGGATTTCTTGCTGAAACTGAATGATCTGATGCTTGCATGCCAACTTGACCAGTTTCCTCGCTGCTAGAATGCTGCTCGGGGCTATTCAAATCCCCAAATGCAGGTTTATTGTGTAACACATTGGGTTGACCATCTCCTGAACCAGCATTTTTGTTTGTCTCGTCCAAAGACACACTTCTGACTTGTTCTGCCAGCATGTCGTGACTAGATGATCCGTGGCTTTGATGGCTTGTAACATGAGGAAACTCAACAGTAGTAGGCAAGATCCATCTCAGCCAATCATTTCGCCTCCTTACTTTGTCACCCTAATATAAGAGGAAGAATAAACTTTTAAGAGCATAAGAACTGACAAATGATAAATCACTTTCTCCATATACTCAGTCACCACAAGGCGTGAAGAAGATAATTAGAGGACAAGAGCATTGACAAAAAGAAAGTGATGTCACATTCCAAATTCTAGAACTTAAATTATGAATATAACTCCAAGGCAAGCACCAGAAAAATACCTGAACTTCAACAACTGATGAAGTTTGAAGAGCTTCTAATATAAGCTGAATATTGTCAGTCAAATACATAACCTGATAAAAATGTAAAATATCATCATCTAGTGGTAAAACATGGTACAACTCATAAATCCTGCAGTTAAGTTGTGTAGTTAAGAAGAGCAGCAGAATTAAATATATAAGCAGACAATATATAATAGAATAGGATTGCATAACTTACTGTCCAAACCAAGCAGTACTAACAAAGGGAGCAACAGGGATACAGCTGAATCAGAAATTGTGACAGACATGATCCACCAGAAGATGCAGACCAAAAAATATGCAAAATTTATATTATTCCTCTCATACAACATGAATGAAATACCCTAGAACTGTATCCACCACCTTGGTAGAGGTATCTAAGACCCAAGTCCTAAAGAAGTGCTTCAACTATTATTTCAGAATTTTTCATGCCCAGAAAGAAAGAATTTATGCCTGAAATAGAATTGCTTAAATAACACCAAAGACCATGACTTGAATACCACAAGTCATGTAACACAGTTTACTGAATGTTAACATGTCTTAATGTCACCTCTTTCATCACAATATTAAACCATAATCTAAAGGACAAAAACCTTTGCCTTGTAACACAGTTTCCACTGCTATTATACAATTAGAGACTCTGCAACATACGGACACCACAATATTTCATCCCATGACAGTCACTGAAACTCAGAAAGAACAATAGCTTCAAAAGGTAAAGTTGATTAATTGTCACAATTACTTCTTAAATAGCATTCAATTCTATGAACAAGTAATGTCCAGTAAACAATAAAAGAAAACCATCAGAAACCACGTTGAATTGATCAATTATGTAAAATTCAAAAATAAGTATACATCATGAGCCAGAAATAAACACAAAAATTGTATTCATCCCTAAAAACAAGGTTATTTCATCCCTAAAATAAGGGTTATCAAACAACTCACTCTTTTGAAGCCTGCTATTAGTTTAATAGGAACCCATCCTTGGTCATCCATCTTCTGCCGCAAGTATGTATCTTTAATTAAATTATCAGGACTGCAATAAACAAATCATGATTTATATATATATATATATATGTAGAGAGAGAGAGAGAGAGAGAGAGAGAGAGAGAGAGAGTTAACCTCTGAAAATGGTTAAGACAATCCAGACAACTAGAAAAATATTGACTGACAACACTAAAAGCACTACCTGAAATAGTAATCGATCTGGGCGACTATCTTAGCATGTAACTGCAGATTTGGAGCTGGAGGAACCATGGCCTGAGGTGGTACCAATGGTACATAGAAGAAACCCGAATCTTGGGGTGGAGCATAATAGAGCATTTGGCGAAATGGTTCTGAAAATCAATAAAATCATCAGAGCACATACATATTTGGGAAGAACACATCTAGATTGTTATACAGCTTACCAGGGTATCCAAGGGGGTGAACAGAGGGCCGCATTTGAGGTGGTGGAAAAAAATGAGGACTAGGAGGAGGCGGTGGCCTTGCAAATCTTTGAAAATTTCTTTGAGGAATATGGGTATCTCTACTATTAAAATTTCGATGTGTATTCCAGTCCTGATTCCCACGGCCCTGTTCCCGTCTGCTCCCATGGTTATGATGGTGAGAACTCTCTCCACGCAGATATGAACCACTGTTGCGATTCCTAAATGTACGCTGCTGTGGATGATCATTAACATTATGGGGCTGAGGTACAGATCCAATTCTGTGTGTATGGTCCTTTGGGAAAGAGTTGTGAGACCCTGTTGCAGCTGTTGCAGTTTGAGGAGCAGATTGTTGTGTGTGGCTGCTATCAGAAGATGCACCTGAGCCGTCACTTTTTGCAGAGTTCTGGCAAGCTGGTGCCACATTGTTTGTATTTGCATTATCACTAATTTGTCTCTGTGAGGAAGAAGTTGTGTTTCCATTAACCTATTAGCAAACAACAGAAAGGTAAATGTACATGTATACATTATGTAAGTCAAAAAAGTGAATATCCACATTGTGAAAGAACAGTTTATTTTCCATGAGAAGAAACATAAGCAATTTGATCTTTCCACGTTTAGCTTCGCTTTGCTTCCAAAAACTACGGCATCACAAATCATCCAGACATTGATCCCAGCAACTCCTAGTTTACTTCAGGCATTCCTCATTTTAAAACCATGTAATCGTCTCTTAGCAATTTCTAGATAATGTAAACTTACTGCATTGTCACCACTTGTCAGAGAAAAGAGAAATAAAAACTTACTTTTGAGTTATCGTTATATCAGTTTCAGCTTCAGTATATAGGAAAAGGTAAAATAAGCTAACAACTAAGTGAAATATAAGTATTTTCCAAACTAAAAAAAGGAACAAAATCCAGATTGAAGGAATTGAACCTGTAATTGGGGTACAGAACGTACATCAGTGAAAGTTTTTAACGATTCGGAAGAAGATTTCATCGTAATCCTGGTGGATTCAGACAAGGCAGGCCAAGAATCAGCGCCCATGACCGGCTTAACTTCCGAAACAGCCCCATTGGAGGGCTTATTCCAAGCAGGCCTCTTAACCATATTGCCATCATAACAGTTACCGTTCTCCAAACTCTCACCCATAGAGCTACTAGAATTGTCCACCGGCGAAGAAGACAGAGTGGTGGCTGAGGAAGGAAGAGATTCAACAACAGTAGCTGACGGCGGCGATGGAGTAGCAGCAGATGACGATGATGAAGTAGCAGCAGCAATGGGTTCTGATTCACCACGGACAACCTGGTTCCATGAAAAAGAACCAATAGGAAGACGCCGAGATTGATGACCGTTGTTATTGTTATCAGAAGAATAACTCATATATAGGTTAGGATCAGTTCCAGTCATAGCCATGAATGATGCGAAATACACGAATAATTAGGGTTAATTCAGAGTCAAGCTGTGGTTTGGTGAAAGAATCGACGAGTTTGATCGACGATTAATAGATAGATAAACAAATAGAAAGGAACTGCGAATTTGATGAAAAAAATCGATTGATTTAGAACAAAGCAATAGGATTTCTGATTGAAAAACAATGAATGTAGATTAGGGTTTCAAAATTCGATCGCTCCCAGACTTGTTAGTGTAGAAGCAGTAGCTGTGTTACTCCTTCACCCCTTCGTCTTCATTATTTGCTTTGCGTAGATGCGATATATACACACTACATTGGTATCTCGATTTCCCGATGCCAACCTGGATATGTTTCGGTTCTGATGTTACGTAAATACCCCTGATTTTGATGTTTCCTGTTGAGGGAGGGATAATTGTGTAATACAATCGGAATGCAGCGGTATAGTCCAATTCTAATGCAAGAGAGACAAAACTTAATGAAGTCATAAGTTATCTTAATGTTTACTAATTCTATCTTGCCTAGATTGAAAATAAGATACACGTTTTTCAACTTTTAATAAATATTATAATTATAAAAATTTTACTCTTTTTTTCTTATAATTTCCTTCTTAATATTATCATAATTATGATACTTATCCTTGTCTAAATATTATTATATAAAATATCTTTCACTTGCCATTGGAAAGAAATTGAAGGGAATTTTAATTTTTTTTTATTTTTATTTAATTCAAATCATGATTAAAATTTTTTAATTTTTTAATTTAAAATATTATCTCTTTTATTCTTATTAAATAATTTATATATAGGTAAATAATTATATTTAAAAAAATATTTATCAACACATGTTTAATAATATCTAATTTTAATTTATTAGATAATGTCTATCTGTAAATTCTCACTTTTTAAATTTTAAATTCTAAATTTGATATTTCATTAATTTTTTTAAAATTTTTATAAATTTTGAGTATTTATCACAATTTTAATTTAAAATATTTAAGAAACTTCTATGACAACTCATAAAATCTTACTAGTTAAATAATTAAAATTTTTAACATAAAATATTTGATTTAAATTCTTAAATAAAATAATTTATAAATAAATTTATTTAGTATTAATATATTAAGAAAATAATTTTTAAAAGATAAAACAATAATAAATTTAATTAATGTAAAATATTAATATTATAAATTTATCAAATTAAAAAAATATAATATCATCTCATAGTTAATATGAATATAATTATATAATTATTTAATAAGTAAAAATATGATGAAGTCACTTAATAAGTAAAAATATGATGATAATTTCTCCATATTTGAATGTATTATAATTTATAATTTAAATTTATATTACACATTACTATTAAATAAAATTAATCAAATTTATGTATTACATAGTATAAATTAGTTTATTTATAAATAAGGATCCATCTATGTTTGTTTTCAACTTTCATAAGGTACACCCGCAGATAAGTTGTTTTCTGAACGCAATACATTCTAGATGCCATACGGAAATTGAAATTTGATATTATTCAATTTTAAATTTTCAAAAAAATATTATTTTGAAAAATTGATTTTGCTAATTTTATAATGATCTTTTGTATAGTAAGATTACAATTGTTTATAAAGGAGTCAACATTTTAAATAAAAAATAACGTGTTTAACTCTTTTGAATTCCTTTAGAAAATCAAGGTATGCTTATCTAATGCAAGTTGAAATGCTTATTTTGAAAAATTGATTTTGCTAGTTTACTATCAATGTAACGATTTAGAGCAAAATTAATCTTTGGAATGCCTTCAAAATAAAATTTTATTTCATTTTTAAATGATATTTAGATTTAGATTAAATAAAAATTTATTTTATTTTATTTATAATTTATATTTTAATTATATTTGTAGTATTATAAAATCTATTTAATTTATCACCAATTTCATTATAATTTATTTTAATATATTTCAAATAAAAAAATTTATTATAAATATATTAAAATCTTTATTTTTAAAATTATTTTTAAATATTATATTTATTTATAAATAAATTGAAATCATTTCGATTGAAATAAAATGAATTAAAATATAAAAGAGATGATTCCAATATTTTAGAAAGCGAAGAAATTGGATTGATTTTGACTTTAGGATATCTTTTACAATAATTTTTCTCAAGCTTTTATATATTTCATATATATATATCATTATCAATATGTGCCTAGCTATGGCCAATCCTAATCCCTCACTTCATTTGAAAATATGCAGCTTATCCTGACACTGTCATCATACTTTGAGATCTAAATTTTCTTTTATAATTTTATCATCATACAAAATTTTTGCGAAGAAAACTATATATGACTAATTTATATTTTATGTGATATATGAATTTAATTAATTTTATTTGACAATAATTTATAATATAAATTTAATTTATAAATTATAATATATTTAAATATTAATAAATCATCATCATATTTTTATTTATTAAATAAATATATAATTGATACAATTATATTCATGTTAATTATAAAAAAAATATTATTTTTTTAATTTGATAAAATTATAATATTAATATTTTCTTAATATATTAATATTTAGGTAAATTTATCTATAAATTATTTTATTTAAAAAATTATTTAACTACTTTATGTTAGAAGATTTAATTATTTAATTAATAAAAATTTATGTATTGTCATAATTAATATATTAAAAAAATATATATTTCAAAAATATATTTTTTTAAAATATCAAGAATATTTTAAATTAAAATTATGAAAAGTGATAAAAATTTTAAAAAGAAAAATTATGAAATATCAAATTTAGTGTTTGATTTTTAAAAATAATTATAAAAATTTAAAGAGTAAGAATTTTTAAGTAGATATTATCTAATAAATTATAATTAGATATTACTAATTATGTATTAATAAGTATTTTATTTATATATATAATTATTTACTTATATATAAGTTATTTAATATATATAAAATTAATTTAAATTGAACTCTATTAATAAATTTAGAAATTGAATATAGATAATTTTATTAAATATTTTTTTGAAATAGATAAATTTCATAAAGAATGAGAATATATAAAATTTATCAAAGTGATTTATAATTTAAAAATTAAATGATATATTATTAAAATTGTTTAAATTTTAAATTATACAACTCATTAAAATATTAAAATAATTTTAATTTTAATTTTAATTTTTAATATTAAATATTGAAATATCACATCACTAAATTCAAAAATTAAAAATCATTTCAATAATATTAAAATGAATACTAAAATAGCATTACTCAAATAAATAAATAATTTAAATATTAAAAATTAGAAATTAAAATAATATTTAATAATTTAAAAAATTAAATTAATAATTCAATAATTTAAGATTAGTAAAATTAAAAAAATTAAATTATAAATTGATTATAGAAAATTTAATATTAAAATAGATAAATAGAGAAATTTTATTTACAATTTGAATTGAAATAAAAAATAAAAAGAAAATTAAATTTTTTTTCTCATTTATCCTCTCTTGATAAATGAAAGATATTTACTAGTGATATTTAGGTAAAAATGAATAATACAACTTTTATAATATTTAGAAAGATATCTTAATTGACAATTACAAAATTGTAAACAAGTATTTATTCTAGCTAATAAATAATCTAACATAATTAATCTAAATATAATTGATCATTGGTAATTGCTTTTAAAAAAGTTATTAATTATAGATAAATTCGTTTTAAATTTAGAAGCTTTGTTTTAGAAATAATTTTATCAAGAGCATGAATGATTTAAGAAAATCTTTTGAACAAATAATTGATTCAAAAAGAATTATTGATGATAGGTAAATTCATTTTGTATTTGGAAACCTTATTTGAAAATTGATTTATTAGGAGTACGATTGATTTTAAAAATCTTTCATGAAATGAAAATCACATAGTAAATATAAAGATGTTTATGACATAATCGTGATTTGAGGCATAACTAATAAATGCTTTCAAAAGCTTAATTAAATATGTTAAAAATTATTAAATAAAAGTATATTAGAAACGACAAAATCAATTATGAGTCTAATTAATGAGAGACCCACAGTTATATTTTAAAATTTGAAATTCAATAATAGAATTATAAATTTGCAAACGCAGAACAGGTATTTTTGCATTCAACGTGGAGGTGGATTTGCCATATCTACAATTATCATTTAATTTTTATTCTTGATTTAATTTTTTATATTTTTAATTTATTTCAATTAGATCCTTTTATCCATATCTCTTTAACTATTCTATGAGATTTTTGATATGAAAATTTATAATTTGATTTGATGTCTTTTAATATTCACATAACAAACTTCGTATTATAAACTTACTTTGTAAATTTAATCCAAAAGTATAGATATAAAATAACTATCTTAATTTTTCTTTTATATCATTTAATATATAATATTTTAATCTATATAAGCACTTAATTTTTTTATATACGTTATATTTAATATCCACATAAAATTTTAAACTTTTAAATCATCATTTTATTTAATAAAATATGAAATAGATGAACATAAGAATTTAATTAAAAGAAATTAAATCTATAAGAGATTAAATGAAGAATAAAAATTAAATTGAGACTAAACTAAAAAAGCTTACATTTATGAAGGATTAAAATAATGTTTTAATCTAAAATAATTAATGATAAATATAATTAATTATTACTAATTAATTTTAAAATTACTGATTATATAAAATTCATGTTTGATGATATTTTTTGATAATTAATTATACATTATTTAATTTTATCTTAATAATATATAGAAGAATTATTTTTTAATATTAAATTATTAAAAAGACAAAAAATAGTGTAAGGTAATTATTATTATTATTGTGAGAATAAGAATATAAAAAAAGTAAAATTAACATAATAAATGTCAATATTTCTTTTTAAATAATTTTAATTAAAATAAAATTTATTTTAAAATTTTTTATTTAATCATAATCAACTGATATAAATAATTATTAAATTTATAATTAACTAGGTAGAATTTTAATCAAACAAAAAGGTGTGTCTGACAGATGTACCATGACATCTGCTAAAGGGTATGAATTTAAAAATGGGTCTAGTAATTCATCAACTAGACATACAAATTTATCAAATAGTGTATCATTTAATGGGATGAATTAACCAAATCAACAAGAGGTGGTATTTGATATCCTGGTAGACATTTGTTTTACTTTCTATTCCGAGTTTAATTTCAATTTTTTTTTTGTTTGTAACGATTCTATGTGTGTCTATTCCCACTTACATTGTTACCCAAAAAAAAAAAAAAACCAAAAAGAAATTGCAAAAAATTCTTTTCAATTTTAGAATGATTAGGTTTGAGTAGGTGTCAAGAATGATTAGGTATGGGTCTGTATCGAACACGAATAAATTTCAATTTTTTAAAAATATTTTTATATAATCAATAA
>JANHAO010008193.1:0-19452 GCA_026873985.1 Saraca asoca | reverse complement strand
CATAAGATGCCATTTCGGTCTTTATCCCACACATACTAGAGTTGCTTTTGTTAATAATTTCAAATTGAAATCTTTGAGCCGAACAGTTTTTGCCCTATATGCCACATCTCCATAGAAAATCATAAAATCACATCTGAACCTGTCTTGTTGATTGGATTCCAGAAACATACATCTTGTCTAGATGATGCATCAATGTAATTGTAATCTGCTGCATTCACAAATATATCTGATATCAAGATTCTGTTATTTTTTCATGGTTTAATGATCTACTAGTTAATTGATCAAAATCATACCCCAATTTTGCTGTTCCTGAAGGTCTTTCATAGTCTTGTTGCTGGGGCTGGCTAAGCTGGAGATTCACTGCCACCTGCAAATCTTCTCCTATGCCTAGACCACTCGTGAGAATTGAATTTCTGTTTGTTCCGTTTGCATCTCTTGTTCCGTAAACCTGGGTTAGTTAAACTTCTCTTTTATAGTGCAGAATAACACACAACAAGATTTCATGCTTGTTTAAAAAAAGATCTTTTCATTTTAGGAGGTTATTTAAGTTTGTATTGCTATCCAAACTAATACCTTCTTTTGTAGTCCTGTATATTCTTGGCGCATTTGATTTAACTTCTTATACAGTTCCACATTTTTTTGGTCTATGAAATTTGCCTGCAGAAATTTGTTTTAAAAAATATTTATTTGATGACGATTGGTGGAATGAAAGTAATTTTCTCTTTTTGTTTCAGGACTGACCTTTTGGTTTAGCTCCTGTATTTCATCCATTAAAATTTGGTCCTGCATTAGTACAATTATGTTCAGTACTGTGTATCATTCTTTGTGAACAAACTCAACAGCATGTCCTATGTTGAAGTATAACTTGAAAAGTTGGGCCCTGCATTAAGATATGAAAACCAAACCTTTTTCATACGGACACCCTGGAGGCTAATTTCTAGTTGGTTCTCCAAAGTATCTAATTCTTTGACATTTAAGCCTGAAATTTCTTCCCCCATCATTTTCCTGTCAATTCATACAAAAAAAAAAAAGGGGGTTTGGATATGCACTTTTAAGGCTTGCACAGATGAGCTTTCATTGACAGTGCTAGTGACAAGGGACATTACATCAAGCAAGTACACCTTCCTTTGTAATTTTAAGTCTGACAATGTTGAACAAATGCTTCAGCTCTTTGTATTTTTCATATTAACACTTGAGAAGTAGGATATGACTCACAAGCATTCATTTACAATTTTTAGTTTGTATCTCGGGAGCTACTTCATGGTCAAGTGAAAATAAAATCCTTTGTTCTAATTGCTCATATAATTACTGGGATTCCATGTTTTGTGTCTCTAACAAGTTGTATCATGGAAAAAAAAAAAAACCTTTATGATGCTTGTTAAGTTGTTATTTGTAACTTTGAAAATTAGAACCTCATTTCTTGATGGTTTGTTTGGAAGTTGGGAAAGGATATGGAAGGTTTTCTTCCCATATTCAATTTGTTTTTAGGAGGAAACCATCCATTTCCTTTCCTTCCTCCTCATTTTCCGTATCCCAAATTTGCCATTAGACTTTTCTTTTGAACTCTTTAAACTATTAAACAAGACTTAAATAGTTTTTAAGCAAGCCTCAAGAGTAGTTTTATAACCATATCACGGCCACCCTTGATATAGTCCACTAGCTTTGTAACCTGGATGAGTTATAGAGTCACTGACAAGTCACACGAGCTGTCTTCTACTGCAAAGATAGGCAACTTCATTCTATAATTTTGATTTTTAGACTAATGGAAGCCAGCATTAAACTTTAGACATCTT
Organism: Saraca asoca; assembly: GCA_026873985.1. Classification (NCBI taxonomy): domain Eukaryota; kingdom Viridiplantae; phylum Streptophyta; class Magnoliopsida; order Fabales; family Fabaceae; genus Saraca; species Saraca asoca. The sequence continues at coordinate 17,659 of JANHAO010008193.1, read as the reverse complement.
GTTCAACTACATTACCATATAACAGTGGATACTTATTTTTTACAGTACATGATGGTTGAGTTTGAATTCTAGATGCATATAGTTATTATATGTATGACATACTTTTGGTCGTGCATCATGGATAGAGATCAATATATGCATGTGTATGAAATAGGCATCTGATAGTGCAATAGGGACATATATTGGCAAAGGCAGTGATATAAGAGGCATTTAAATTAGATGGTAGCATATGATTTTACTCTATAACTCCTTTATTTGCATTTTTGTTAGTCATTGTGTCTATGGTGCAAGTTGGATTAGAAAGATTTCAAATAATCATTCTTACTATTACTCTTTAACATCACTATTTCTGAACTTGTATTTTGAAATAAATATATCTTGTAGAGAAGAAAATGTACCGATGATTTTCTTGCAAATTTTGCAGTTGTTGCCTTAACATTGCTGCTTCCCTTTGCCAATACTAGAAATTGAAAAAAGAAAACATGATGGAGTTATATCGAAGGAAAAGGGGAAGTAGGTATAAATGCATTCTACATAGTATACATTTCACATTAAGCACCAAAAGTAGTAATTTACAACTCGTTTGAGCTATTTAGGTAATTATCTTAAGTGAATTTAGATGCTGCCCAATGGCGATAGTCTAACAAATATGACGATGCCAATTGCCAAGTGGCAAAAGCTTAATCCTTGTGTACTAATTCTTAAAGATGCTTTTTCTGAAGTAAAACTCACTAGTTCAGAACTTCAGATTGCCAGAAGGAATAGGCGATGTAAAACATCGAGTTCATGTCACTAGTTCTTTGACCAGCAGAAGTTAACTGTACAGAAAACATCTTTTACATGATACCATAAACGTGCCTTTCATTATTTTGAGATTGTTAAAAACATAGGGAGAATGGGAAGATTAGAGAGAGCAGCTGTGGATAGAAAGGAACACAAATCCAATCAATGTTTTCATACTAACACCATTCATATAACACTAGTCTCTATACAGGTAATATTAGCACAAATTGAAGCTTATACCCTTGATTCTGGTTGAACTGTATGTAAATTCATAACACTTTTTATGGTAACTTGGTAGTAGGTACATATTTGCAACATAGGCAAAAATACAATTTTTTTTTGGAATTGGGATCTCATATCAGTAGTATATATTCTACCATAGATTGCTCAATTGAGCCTGTGTGCTGCTTCATAAGAAACATCCTTCACCCAAAAAGGTAAAAAACAAGACAATAGCAAACTTGAGCCTGTGTGGTAAATTATGTGTTCCACAATTCTTTATTGTCGTTAAGTTTTTAATTGAAGTCGAATATATGATTATATCTCAATTTAGTCTACCTATTTCTTTGAATTTGACTTGATAACAACTCATGTTTGAATATTGATACAAGATTTTTGAAAAAAAAAAAAAAATCAATGGATTTATATGTACCTTTGCTTCAGAGGTTGAACTCCCAAGTTGATGATGCTCCTCTTTTGTTTTATTGTATCGGTCAATTACTGATTTCATGCTGGGAAAAGTCATTCAAATTGTCAAACATGGGCTTTGGTGAACATACTATATATGCAGATAAATGCATGTTGGAGACAGGCATTCATAGATACTGTTTGAAACTTTTCCATCTATCTATTCCATTTTGCCATGTCTGATGAACTTCAAGCTATTTTCTAAAAATTATTAGGCAACATGCTTACACTATCACAACTTCCCTTGAGTAGATTCAAGTTTTGGGCTAGATGTTTTAAGTTAAGCCTTTTTATATCTTTATATTTGTTACCTTAAATTTTTATTCTCCCTCTTCTTGGGCAGGGTGTGTGGAGTAAATGGATGTGATTGTGAAGCACTCTGGTTTAGTAGCAAGGACTTTTACGTGTTCCTTTTTTTTTTTTTTTCCTTCTAATTGATTCCAAACCTCCATTAGGTATTCTAAACTAGGAATGGTTATTTGTGGCAATAATACATGTATAAATCACTTGGAAGTTAGAAAAAAAAAGGCCCTACCTTCTCCTATCCTTTGTTCACAGTGGCAAAAGATCAGTTCGTCTTGTTCAGCAGTACTAACTGGTAATGCGGTTGTTTTGTGTACTAAAAGGAGAAGAATCATCCTGCTTCGTTTTTGTGGCTGCTATCATATCTTCTGCCTATTAAATAAAGATTCTATATTTTATGCTGTTCTTACTTTAATTTGAAGCATACTACTAACAGCTGTGCCCATATGAAATCAATCTCTATCGTTTTCCTGTACTTGCCTTAATTTGAAGCATAACACTAATAAATCTGTCTATCTTTTTCCAGTGTTAGAGTCAAATTTGGGTAAAAGGTTTGTGTAAAGGATTAGAATTATGACTAGGCCACGTGAAAAAGATGAAAGTTGTGGTTTTTCATTGTAATGGAAAGAAATAGGTGTAAATCTTGGTCCCTTGGCCATCTGGTGATTGGTTTTTGTTGGTGTCTAGCTAGCATTATAATCACCATATGGCATCAAATAATTTTAAAATGAGAGGAAAAAGCCCTGTATTTTATGCTGGAACTAACTCTAAGTTGAACAACCTGATGCAATGCTCAATCCACCATATATGCTGCCAAACAGATTTGTCATCTTAGAGCCAATTAGTTTTGTTGTAGAACTTTTTTCTGAAGAAAACTCATTTTGTTTGTACAAAAGTAAAAGACATTTATGTTATTTATATATTTTATAATTAACAAAATAATACATATTCCTTTAATATAATATTAAATGAAAAGAATTATTTTTGCTTTTTTAATTTTTTATGACTATAAATACAAAAAATGAAATTATTCTTATGAAAGATTATTTCTGTAAAACAAACCAAATCTTTGTTTTCATCCAGTTTCTTTGTAACTATTAGGTCTCCCATCTATATCCTTGTTACTACTCACATGGAAGAAGAGAGAAATAAACTAGGTATACAAGATAGAAATAACTGAGGTAGCTTGAGCTCCACTTTCATATCTATTTTTAGCTCAATAAATCATGCTCACGGTTAAATCAGTGTTTGATTCACTAATCTAATTTTAACTATGAGTTGAACTTTTAACATTTTCAGTTCAGTAAATGAAAATTTAATCAGAATATAAATTATCTTTATTTAAAACTATTAAAAGAATCATATTTTCAATTTTTTATATTACACATTTTCATTCAAAAATTATCATTTTACCTTAAGACTTTTCAATTACTTATAAATAAAATATATAGATTTATATTTTTAAGTATTATTCTTTTAAACAAATAGTTTGTGAAATAAACTAGTTGAAATTTAAAATTCTCATTATTTATTTATTTATTAATTGAATTTAATTTTATGTTTAAATTTATTTATTTATTAATTGAATCGAGACAAATTTTTATATGAATTGAATTTGATTAATTCACGTGTTTATACCCTAAATTCAATAGTCATATTCGTGAGTTAAATGAGCACTACATAAGAAATATTTCAATTCACTAAATTTGAGTTATGAGGATCTCAACTTGATTCATAACTTGAATAGATGCTTCTGTATTATACATATATGTAGCTATTTACATTTATTTATATATACGTATAGACACATAAAACCTTTTCTTGTTAGTTCCAAAATGTATCCATCCTATTCAATGGGGGAAAGTTGAGCCTTTTAAACCTTTAAGGGGGTTTATCAAAGAGACCTTTTTTCCTTTGTATATTCATTATGTGCATGGAATTTCTAAGATACATTATTCAATTAGTTGTCAATGTGGGGATTTGGCAACCAATTGCAGTCTCCAAGTCTTGGCCTTCTTTCTCTCATTTGCCATTTGCAGATGATATCATTCTAGTTGCTCAAGCTATTCACCACAATGCTATTACTATTAGAGTTACTCTGGACAGATTCAATGCTCTCTCAAACCTCAAGGTGAATAATGAGAAATCAAAAGTTTTCTTTTCCAAAAGTGCTCCTAGAATGAAATCTCTCATATTTTGGATTTTGATAGTGTAAACAATTTGGGAGCATATATTAGTTTTCCTCTTCATTCTGGCAATAAAGATAGTTCTTATTCGCACATCATTTATAAGCTTAACTCCAAGTTCAGTGGTTTGAGGACTTAATTTCTAGATCTTGCAAGAAGAATTCTTATCTGTTTTACAAAGTATCCCAGTCCACTACATGCAAGTTTCTTACCTCCTTAAGAAAGTTTGGGCGAAAATTGATACCATTTCTAGAAACTCTCTTTGGGGACCAATTGATTGAGAGAATAAAAATGCACATGGTAGCTTGGGACAAAGTCACCCAACCCAACAATGAAGGAGGTTTGGGTTGCAGAAGTCTCACTACAGGAACCTCACCATCCTCACCAAGCTAAATTGGAAATTCCTGAATGAGAGACTAGGCTGACAGCTTGTACAAAAGATATATACGTAATAGATGCAAGCCAAGAGCTGGGCATCTCCAACTTGGCAGGGTATGAAAAGTAAAATTGGAGAGTTCATCAAACTAGGTGTGGGATGGCTTCCTGTTAAAAACATACTATAAAATTTTGGCATGATAACTGGATTGGATTAGGTCCTCTCAGATTTTACTTTCAAGGGCCTTTGAATTATTCTCAAAAGAATTGGTGTGTTAGGAATCGTAACCTGGGACCAAGTCTTTGGAACACCGGCTTACTTGAAAGCTTTTTCTCAAATGACATTGTTCGAACGATCGAAGTCATTCATGTGAACCCATAGAACCCTAAAAGTGATGAAATTGATTTAGGGAATCTCAAGTGATGGGAATTTTTCCTCTTATACCACTTATTCTATGACTAGAAAGCACCTAGGTGGGAATACCTCTCAGCTTACAGAAACTAAATGGATTTGTTATTTGCCAGTTCCCTTAAAAAAAAAAAATCAAATGTCAATATGGCTCATGATCTGCAGTAGTGTTAAAACATAGGGGAATAAATATTGATGGATTATGCCATCTATGTTCAAACTAGGAGGAAACTATCCTTCATCTTTTCAAGGAATGTACTATTATCTCAAATATTTAGAGAGAGCTCTATATTCCTTCTATTTTAGTCCAATCTTATAATTTGAATTCTTTTGATTGGTTGAGGAGTAATTGTCAGACTTTCTTGCTCTCACAGATCATGAGCATTCCCTACTGCATTATTTTTTGCACTGCCGTATGGTGTATACGGGGATTGAGAAACAAGCTCGCCCATGGAAACTTTACCATAATGTAATATTATTGTCAGATCTCTTAAATCTCACATCATGGCTCGTGCTGCAGTGACATTTGTTTCCACTAAAACTAGGTTCTTATGAGGACCAGAAAAACAACTATGCACTTTGTAAAATGGCATAGCCCAGAGGAAGGAAAGTATACTGTTAATACGGATGGTTTTGTTTTTAGAAACCCAGAGCTAGCTGGTGTAGGGGGATTAATCAGAAATAACCAAGTTATTTGGCTTAAAAGGTTTCTATAAAGGAGTGGGGCATTTTACCAGTGTTGTTGCTAAATCATGGGGCTTGTTGGAAGGCTCAAAATTGCAATTGACAAGGACATAACCCATTTAAATGTTGAAATATGTTCTCAAATTCTTGTTAATGCTATTACTGGAAGCTTTAATGCTAGTTAACTCCAAAACCTTCTCTCTGAGTGCGGGACCCTATTGGCATAAATTCCCTATAAAACAATCAGGCACATCTCTAAGGAAGCCAATCAGTATGCAGGTGCTTTGGCTAAGAAAGGAAGAGAAAAGAAGCCGTAACTCACTATCGTAAGTAGTCTTCCAATGGACGTCCCTATGCTTCTTAGTAATGATGTTTCTTGTGTCACGTTTCCTTGTCTGTTATCTTGTAACCTAATATTGGATAACTTCCAGTTGTGTTTACACACACACACACACACACACACTAATTTCTTATAAGGTTTTCTTCTGAAAAAAAAAAAATTAAATGATTGTATGATTTTTTTTTTTGGTAAAATTCTTCGAGGTATAACATTGTGACTTCAAATTAAGTCACTCTGAACTTAAGATGCTAACTTATTTGTAAGTGTGTTGAGTTATGAATTGAATTAAACATGAAAGACTCCAACTTGAGATAATTCGTCTCATTTTCAACCCTATATATGTATATGCATCCTAAGATAGAATTTTGCGAACTTATGACTTATTTAGTGTAGTAGTAAAAATCCCTCTATTCACTTGTTTATTATAAACTTACTCAATTATATATATATATATATATATAATTTTCTTTTTTTAGAGTTGGATAAAATAAAATATACTTTGCACCTTTAAAGTTTTGTTGATTAGTAAATTATTCTCTTAAAATTTAGAAACTTACAAGATACATTCTTAAGTTTTAAACAATATACCAATTGCCCTTTAAAGTATGAAGAATATCATGAAACATTAATTGATTATTAGTTTTAATCCTAAAGTAATAAAATATGTTGCATATATATATTGTTGAGATCATATTTCTTCTCTTAAAAAATATTATTATAGGTATTTTTGGAATCATACAAATGGACTGATAAAAACTTAACAGACAAGTTCAACTGAAAAAGGCCCAACTCAAGGTCACTGAACCAAGGCATTAAATTGCTTGAGTACGAGCACAGGTCGTTGGGCAACAATGCTCACAGTAATCTCAGGTCGATTGACATTGAGCTCCAGCTTGCAGAATGAAATAAGCCACCTTAGTCATCTTCTAGAAAGTTCACTGTAGTAGGGATCAACTTGCATGACCAACTTACAAACACTAACTTATAGAAATCAATTTGCAGTTAAATATTATTTTTCCCTTTCTAGACTGCGCCCCAGTAACTATAAATAAGGGTTGAACTTATTGTAAAAGGGGAGATCCAAATGGACAGACTCTCTAAAAAATAGAGAGAATCATAGAATCAATAAAATACTACCATTCTACCAAAATTTATAGAGAAATAAAACTATCGTGGACGTAAGGTCACTGGACTTTAATCGAACAATGTTAAAAATTTCTGATGCCTTCATTGTTCTGTCTCCTTCTCTTTCACTTACTCTCCATCTCTCTTTTACATCCAGATTGCAGTTTGGGATTTCTGAACTTATAGGTTGACCAGATTTCACCGTCAACATTTTGGCGCTAGAAGGAGGACTCTAAACTACACTTTCCTTGATTTTTCACCCAATTGTGATGGCTAGAGGAAGAACCACTATGAGTTTAGACGCTCAAGTTGACCAGCTGGAAGGTCACATAGAACAACAGAGGGAACCAATTCTTTCTGGGGCAGATACTTCCACCAACCTCGTTATAGGTGTTGCCGCCAACTTGCCCCCCATGCCCCACTGCCAGTCTATTGTTATTATTTTTAGGACTGATGGAGTGCAAATATGGCACCAACATCAGGAAGCACTAGAAAATACGATGAAAGAGCTAGTTGAAGCGGTTAAAGTGTTGACATAGCCACAAGCCCTGGCCCCATGAAAATAAGTTGAGGTAGCTGTGTCTAGAGGAGTATTCCAACAGCCATGTGAAGGGGCTCAAGAGGAGAGACCGATTAGAGCATTTCAGCACGCTGATTCAGCTTACCCTTCGAACTTATGGACAAGATTGAAGGTCCACCGAGCTCATGAGCATCGTGAAAATTGACAATGTGAAAGTTTGCGTTGAACTCAAAGTTTTAACAAAACTAGTCAGAGGTGTGTGACCTTAGATTGCCACTCCCGTAACTAGAGAGATAAGAGGAGCCAACGATCTTCCAGCTGCCGATCTAAAGCACAGAGCCAGATGGTCAAACAATTGCTTCAGACGGTACTGTAATTAGAAGAACACCCTCGAGCTCAGAACAGTTGAGATTGCTATGAGGAAAGGACACCATTCATAAGAGTAATTGAAACGGAACCTTTCCCTCACAAGTTTAAAATCCACATAATCTCGTAGTACAATGGGGATAGAGATCCATATGACCACCTGAACGCATTCAATGTTTAGATGAACTTTCAGACAACCAACCCTCTGATTAAGTGCCGTATTTTTTCTGCTACTTTTGGAGACATACCTCGAACATGGTTCAGGAATCTCCCAGCTCATAGCATTTGTACTTGGGAAGAGTACCAGAGAAGATTCCTTAATCAATATATAGCACTAAGAAGGCAGTTTGTACCATCTTGCCACCTCGCAACGATCTTTTAATAGAAGAATGAATCATTAAAATACTACATCACTAGGTTTAGACGTGAAGTCAATGACATAGAGAATCCCTCAGATGAAAGTATCTTAACAGCGATCTCAGCAGGACTTCGCAAGGATGGAACAAAAATATATACAAGTTTCCAGTACAAGACCTAGCTTAGTTTTATGAGCGAGCTACCAAAGAGATCAAGTGGGAAGAAACTTTTGGCCCAAAGAAGTTCGATCAGAAGGACGAGACAAACAACTCTGACCAAAATAAAAGGAGGAGCAATATCATGAATAAGGAGAGTCAGAAGCATGCCTCTGAGAATCAGGCCACAAAGAAAGCCAGAAACGAACAATCTTCCACATGCATGGAATGCTGAACACCTATATTTTCAATAAATACCAGCTCACCCCTCTAGTTTTGCAATATTGTTCCTTTAAATTTTATATCTGTGTTTGCTAATTTATGAATGGATTTTTAGTAGAATATTATAGTGAAAACAAGCTCTCACCCACCAAATCTGGAAGGAACATTTAACTTGAAATCATGGCGTGATTTATCAAGTATTTGACCCGACGAATATACATTGTCTTGCTTAACGAATATACCTTGTCATGGCCAAACTGATGAATATACATTGTCTTATTTGACGAATATACCTTGTCATGCCCAAACTGACGAATATACATTGTCTTGCTTAACGAATATACCTTGTCATGGTCGAACTAACGAATATACATTGTTTTAATTGGTAAATATACATTGTCATATTGTGCTATCTAAGGCATCGCATTAGTGCAACCCACTACTTGGCACCGCATTAATGTGACCTATTACTCGGTATCGCATTCATGCGACCTACTATTAGGTGCAGCTCTCATGTGACCTATCTAAGCATTTAACTTGTGCTATTAGGCACAACTCCCATGCCACTCAACTTGTACTATTAGGTACAGCTCTCATGCGATCTATCTAAGCACTTAACTTGTGCTAAGGCATAACTCTCATGTGACCTATCTAAGCACTCAACTCATGCTATTTGAGGCATAGTTCTCATGTGACCTATCTGAGCACTCAACTCATGCTAATTGATGTGCATCTGTGTGACCTATTGAATATTCTACTTAACTAATGTTTGTTGAAATCATGGTTTGCCAGTTGAGGTATTATATGCAGCCTATTAAGCATTCAACCATGAAAACTATGAAAAATCAAGTAGAAATATTATATAAACTTCATTACAAGCCTTGCTCAACGAGGACAATGTACACATGAAAGTTCAACAATACAAGATCAAAATAAGCCCATAGCTATTATGACCCTAGAAGAAAGCTAACTCTTAGAAAGTTAAACCCCTGGTGGGCTAAAGAATCGACATATCTGACTAGCAAGCCATTTATCATTGGATCATCAGCCAAGTTGCTCTCAAACTTCTCCCTATTCTCCTCCCAAGGAGCCAAAAGGACAAAGATGAAAAAAAAATGAATTCATCAGTATCACCATGAGGAAATAAAATTTGAACAAAACTTCCCAAAATCCTTAAAAGGAAATTGTCCATGGGAACTTCCTATGCAGCAAGTCATACACGCCCCATAGCACTTTATCTAAGATCCAGACCATTAAAAATATAAGGGGCTCAACCAATGCACCCATTAGGTCATTATGAGAAATAGGAAAAAAAGGTTTTTCACACCTTAAATAAGCTTGCCTGGCCTTATCAATAAATTTGGAGATTGATCAACTGCCATCAATCTAATGGTCCAACAAATAGCAAGGCTGTCACGTTGACGACTATGAAAAATGCACATTAAATGAATGGCCTAACAAAACAGTAAGAAGTCTGAATGACGACACTACAGATTACAATTGCAGGCTTTTGTCATCGAACTACAGCTCCCAGTTCGTAGATTGCACTGATAGCTAGGGGGCTAATGTTATGGGTATTTTGGGAACCATGTAAATGGGCTAGCAAAAGCCTAACAGACAAGTCCAACTGGAAAAGGCTCAGTTCAAGGTTGTTAAACCAAGACATCAGATTACCTGAGTATGAGCTCAGGTCATTAGGCAATAATGCTTACAGTAACCTCAGGTCAATTAATAATGAGTTTCAGCTCATAAAACGAAACAAGTCACCTCAGTCATCTTCCAGAAAGCTCACTGTGGTAGGGACCAACTTGCGTGGCTAACTTGCAAAAATCAACTTACAGTTAAATATTGTTTTTCCCTTTTTAGACTATGCCCCAATAACTATAAATAGGGGTTGAACTTACTATAAAAAGGGGGATCCAAATGGACAGATTCTCTTAAAAATAGAGAGAATCATAGAATCAACAAAATATTGTCATTCTGCTAAAATTTATAGAAAAATAAAACTATCATAGACGTAGGGGTCACTGGACTTTAGCCGAACCATGTTAAAAACTCCTGGTGCCTCCATTGTTCTGCTTTCTTCTCTTTCACTCACTCTCCATCTCTCTTTTACACCCAGATTGCAGTTTGGGGTTTTTGAACTTACAGGTTGACTGTATTTCATTGTCAACAAATATAAAGCCTACATTGCTTGTGTTATCGATTCCAATTGTCCAAACTTAAATTATAAAATTTATATTTTGGTGACAAAATAAGATATTAAATTTGAATTTTGTATCTTATAGGTGAAGAAACAAGTCTCTACACAATGTATATGCAATATATTTGTTAGTTTTAAATTAAAATTAATAGTCAATTCACATTTTTATATTTTTTTTCAAACTTTAAAAGGTAATGTGTAACTTTCTTAAGTTTAAGGATATAATGTATAAATTTTTAAAGTTTAAGAAAGTAATTTGTCACTTAACCAAATTTAAAGGAGGAAAAAATATTACCTAGTGTACCAACAATTTTGGCATTGTTACTTCTACTTTTAACGGGATTGTAATCCCATTTGGTTAAGCTACCACTCAGCCAAACAAGTTATTTGACTTGATGGAAGTGGATAATTCTAAAGCAACTGAACTCAATCTTAAGATGAATGTGTTATTGGGTAATAGAATAAAAGGAAGAAAATGTAAATTATAAAATAAGTTTTCTTCTGTAACATATAATTTTGCATAATGAGGCAAAAGAAAACGGGGGGAAATTTTGGTGTCATCCTTAACTGTTTTCATTCTCAAATTCATTTTTTACTAGTTTCAAACAAATCGTATCCCAAAGTATTCTGAAGGAGTTCAGGGGGATATTATGGTTATGGCAATTGTTGAAGTTGAAAGATGCCCACTGAAGATACTTTTAATGGCATTCTTTCGCTAGAGTGCGGAGACGAAATTAGATTTACAATCCAATATCATTAACACAGAACTTAGTGCCTCTAAAGTCAACTCACAGTGACTTCTTTTCATTTCGTGGATCGACAGAGTCTTCTAATTTACAACTATCTACTTCTGTGGTTGTGCGGGCATTAATTCCGAGTCAAAAAACATATTTGCAAAGGCCTTTAAGCTGCAAACCAATAATCTGCCGAATGGCACGTTTCATCTGCAGTGGCTTCCTTGCATTGGTCAAAACAATTACTCATTTATTCCAAAAAAAGACAAACTGGAAATGACTGTTCTTATTCTTGATGCAAGGTAATTAATGTCAAGTTAATAAGTTTTATAATAATGTTTTCTAAATCTACAAGTTTGAAGGATATTTATGAAGTTTTATAAAATAAGCTGCTTTCATGACATGAATACATGCCATTTTCACAAATGTGAATGTTTCTTTTATTTTCTTGAAAAGTTAAAGATAAAAGGGACAAAAAAAATCCTTATATAATTTATCTTTATGCAGCTTGATTATTACCATATAGAATTTTGAACAAAAATATTATGTTGGCCTTTTATAAAATTTTTTTGTTTTGGCCAATTGCAGCTGTGGCATCAAGTTGTCGTGGAATATACTACTTACCTTTTGTCTCACTCTCTTTCCTATCAACTTGTGGATAAAAGATTAAAAAGATTAGTTGATTCTTTGCCTATGGGCAAGCCAGGGCTTTAGGAAAGAAAAAGATTTTCCTATTGTTTAATCGTCATCAATGGATTAAATTAATTACGTATTCTTATAAGTTTTTGTTATGGGTGAGATCCGGAGTCCCTTGAATGGGCTGATAAAAGACCCGGATAGCTATGGAGTTCTAGCTCGCTAAGGTGTTTGAAGTGCGAAGTCTTAGCTTGCACGATCAGCAACCTTCCTCACGCAAGCTCATTTCAGCGAGAACAAGCTTGGTATTAGAAGAAGGCAGTAACGACTTCCGAATAGAGGATCTGGTTCACCAAGAACGACTTTCACCTAGGATTTCCATGAGTAAGACAAGCGTATGACATACTCAGAAGACAAGGGTCTCATCCGCAGAATACAATCTGCAGTAGCTGAATTAAAAGATATGCTTTGTCTTGTACAAACATTGCATGATGTAACACATTTACAACTTGTAAATTTACTATTGTAGCCTCCTCCTCTCTATAAATAGGAGGAAGTAATACTCTGTAAGCATGAAGCTAAGGCTAGAAAACTGTATCAAAACTCTGTAGAAATTCTCCCATATCAATACACTACCGTAGACGTAAAGTTCGGTACTATCCGAATTTGGCCAAAACATGTTAAAAGTTTTATGCTTCTTGTGGCTTTTCTTCTTCTTCTTGCCTTTTCGAGTCCGTTAGCTGGGATTGGAATTATATTGCAGCTTGAATCCTAAAAGAACCTTTTCTGTTGGCTGAATTATGGCAGAATCAAAATCCACCATTAACAGAAATTTTATATTTTTCATAATTTTTTTTATTGAAAGTGGTAAGTTATATATAAAATTTATACACATTTATACACTTTTATGAAAAGGTTAAAAAATTTTATATAAGAAATTATAATTTTATAACTTCTATATTAAACTTTTATACAAAATTCAAAAAAATTTAAATCCGTGTGAATACATAATTGTTGAGAACAATCCTATTTCGTTTATGATCAAGAACCACATATTTTAAAAGATGTGTCCGCTCCATTGGTTTCTAAGCAGTTGATCAATGAATCTAAGGCAATGCTAAATCCTATTTTTGGAGAGCTTTTCGGTTCCCTTGAATCCATCACGTTCTCTTTAATATCGTTGCTACTTATAGAATATTTGATCACATGGTGGTTAATTACTAGACAACATAATATAGTATCAGAAGACAATATTTTAAGCCACCGTTATAATTTTTTAGAGGATAAATTATATATTTTATCCCTTAATTAACTTTCTCAATTGTTTTAATTAATTTGATCCAAGAAGTTTGACTTCACTGTAATTTTGCCTCTTATCTTATAAAATTGATGTAATGTTAGACCTAAAATTAACTATGACTGTGTATGAAATTTGGACAATTTTTTCTTTTGTAATGCACAACTTATCTAAGGTGTAAACTCTCAGTGATTCTATAAATGAAGTTGCTACCTACATGTTTTGGGAGTAACACATAGAGTTGTTGACTAATTGTTTTTGCCATATGTGGGTTAATAGACTGGTATAATGTTAGATATGCCTGGAAGAATGTTTACAAGTCATGCTTTACGTGGGAAAAAACCGTCCAAGCTCTAGATAGGGTTAGAGTGCAGTCCAATATTGTGGCAACGTTGTAAGGTAAGGATTAATATTAATTAAATAAAATATTTTGTGATCAAATTAAAATAACTGGGAATCAATTGAAACTAACGTAATTTACACTTGCTTCTAAATCATTGTATACTTTTCTATAAAAATTTTTCTCATAATATCCACTGTTTGATTTAAAATATCATTCATGTATATTATATTTGTGAAATTTTATATCAATCCGTTATCATTTATTATTTCATCAATACATTTTAAAATTGATATAAAATATATATTTCAAACATGACAATGACTTAGATACTTTGATTGCATCTTTGTCATTTAATTTTTCTCAATTTTGACATACAATAAATATCAAATCCTAAAAAAAGTTATGAAATATAATGTAAAAGTACATATAAGTTAATGTCAATTGATCCCAGAGGCGAAAAATATAATTTGACAACTTTTTTTTATAAAAATTTTGACCCCATTAAAAAAAAGAAGAAGCTCGTTTCAATACCTTTAAGCTTTAAAGAAAATAATAAAAAAATTTCAACCTGAACCACTACACAGATATGATCATTAACTTAAATCAACTACACAGATATAAATTGATTTAGATTTAGAATATTTTGGGGGATGTTTTTTGGTTCAGTTGAGGCTTAATCAGTATATTTTATAGTTGATGCATATAAATAATTTGACTGGTTGACAAATTTTCAATTTACACGACACAACAGGATCAGATACGATGATAGTGAACTATTCTAATTCTATTTTTTTTAATAATTTTGATCTTTGGGTTATATATAAATCCAAAACAAGTTGAATTTTTATACACATGCAGCTTAAAACCTTTTGAGAACTAATTAAGAGTTAACACAACTTGCCTTATTACTATTTTTCTTGTGGTTCTCCACTCTCGAGAGCTGGATTACTGGAGCTGATTTCCTTAAAATTAATAAAACTTTGGCTACGGCTTTACATAATTACAATGGTTTTTAATATGTTCTTTCTGTTACAAGGCAATGATCATTAGTTGGAGATGATCTACTGCATCATGGCAAATTGGAAAAGGTTATTTTTCATTTAAGATAAATGTTAATTGCTTCTACCCATCTATTATTCCATTAAATTTTAATTTTTTTCTTGTCTTTTTCCAATATTAATTAGTTAATCCTTTTGAAATTATAAATTATAAACATGACTTAAAGTACATAGTAAATATTTTTATGTTATTGTTAATCATTTACTTTTCCAATACACTTATGATCCTCTATTATCTTTCTAATATTTACATTTTAAATAAGTAGCTTGTCAATATGGTTTTTCATATCAAATTTTAAAAATAAAAAAAAAATTAGATATGCACTAGTCTGTGTGTGTTCTTCGCTAATAATGAACAAACTACAACTAATGATGTCCTAGCTAGTCTAACTTGTATAGGCAGAACCACCCAAATATAACTATATTGCATACCGGAGAGGAAGGTATGATTAGATTCTTAAAATTTTTATATGAACTGACATAATTTAATAATGTATCAAATTAATTGGATGTCACATTATTTAAGCTTATTGTTATAAAGTTCAATTATTTGTGATTATTTTAATGGACTTATGTGGATATTGGACCCTGTGTTTGGACTTGCCATGATGGATAGACTTACCCCATCTTGTATATATATACACAGGAAGATGCCCCTATTCCTTTCAACTATTCAGTATACAGTTTTTCCCATCAAAACTGTTACAGAGAGAACTGAGGTGGAATAGGGATAGTCTCTCTCCCTTCTACATTGCAGGAATCTAGATTTGGGATGGTTTCAGCATCTAATATCTTTCCAAGTAATTCTGTTTAATCTTAAATCTCAATTTTATAATTTTGTTGTGTTTTTCTTTACATGCCATATGTTAGGGATTAGAATGTATCCTATTGAATAATTCCAACAATTGATATCAGAGCCAACATCTAATCCTAACTATGGCTGTAATTTCAGATTTGTTTGCTAGTATGTTTTCTAATTTTGTCAAAAATCTAATTAGTTCTTCTTATGAAATAAAAAAAAATTAAGGGACCCGGATAGCCTTACAAATTTCTCCTTCAAATTCTCACATTTATGTTCCCAATTGCGAAATTTTTTGAGGGCTTTTAGAGATCTTGGGATTTTGAATTCAATGGAACCGAAACATCTGGTTTTTGTTGCGAATTGAGAGATCAATTGAGGGAAACAAAAAAAAATAATTTGAAAACTACCATCATTTGTAATCTGAAAACTTTTTTTGTTTTTTGCCTATAAGTTCTAAAATTGATAGAGGGCTATTGTAGATTATAGGATTCTAGTTTCAATGACACCAAGTTTGTGTAATTTTGTTGAGAAACGGAAGAGAATTTCATGCAGACCCCGATTGCGCGATCCAGGTCTGGAAAACGGGTCTACGTGACCTGGCCAGAGGAGGAAGATGATCTGCATCTTCTTTACGCGAAGCCCACGCGCAGTGGAGGCACGTGTGGTGCATACCTGCGTGTCATTTGGACGGCTGTTTTTCCAGTGTGCTCCACGTGTTGTCTTTTCTATTTTGGAAATTTTTAATTAATTTTTTAATTTTGGGAAGAATTTATTATTAATTTAATGATATTTAAAATTAGTAAATATCTATGTTATTAATTGATTTAAAGCCTGATATTTTTTATGTATATTTGTAATCATTAATGGCTCATTATATATCTTATACTTTGGAATTTGACTTCATTTACTTTATTAAATAATTTTGACATTATTATGTGCTTATGTTATAGCATAAGGTTTAGGAATTAAGTATGATAATTCCAAGAGTCATTTTGGGCTAAATCAAATGTTAGAACACTTTGTATAATTGTGATCTCGCCTTCGCAGGACCAATTGTATTAAAGTATTATATTGTTAATAATATTGTTACATTGAAAATTATATTAATAATACACTTACCCTATCAGTTTGTCCTTATTGATATAGTTCCTAGTGATTTGTGACTTGTATTGATATTATGTCTTTAGGGTTCTCAGTATCCTATTAGTACTAGCCTTAGGGACATGATTTTGGTGTTATGGAATCTTCTCATATATGATAATTCGGGACCCTTAGGCAGGATTATTATATATGAGATGGTTCACTTATGGATATTTGCTCATTCTGCATATGCTCGACATAATATCTCCCTTAATACCTTTCTAGCCTTACCTATGTAAATGAATATATTGACAAAGCTGAATGGGACCAATTTTAATGACTGGGTTGAGTCTCTAAAATTATTTCTAGCTGTGTCCAATGTGGACGTTGCTCTCATTGAGGATATGCCTCCAAAGCCCACTGAGAATTCTACCGCTGTTGATATGGCCAAATATGAGAAGTGGGCACATTCTAACAAAATCTGTTTGATGACTATGAAATATAGCACGGACAAAACCATCAAGGAGAGTATTCATGAGACAAATAATGCTAAAGATTTTCTCCAGGCTATAGGCGAGAAATTCAAGACGTTTGATAAGCCTAAAAAAAAAATCTTCCTACTTTTCTCTGTTGATGAACACTAAGTATAATGGCATTAGTGGTATTCGTGGACATGTGTTGAAGCTTGTGAATTGGTACAACAAGTTGAAGTCGATGAAGGTAGATTTAGGAGAGGATTTTCTAATGTGGCAAGTATTTTGGTAAGATACTCGACACCCACATTTCCTTGGAAAAGGGTGGAAAAGTAGTTATTAATAGATCATTTTGATCAAAGGGATCTCTTTTTCCAAAAGAACCTAAATTCAGAACAATCTCTTCTATTGTTCCACTGCAAAGGATCGTTCCTTTTATCCCTAGGACAATTGGAGTAATACTCACAAGAGAATTTTATCTCCTCCACTGCCTTGTATCAAAACTACTAAGGGCACTTAAC